>APFE030096289.1:18727-51277 GCA_000404065.3 Pinus taeda | reverse complement strand
AGTGCATCTTAGTGTGTGCTCTCTGCTCTATGTTGAAAGAATCTTGCTTCTCTTTCCTTAGTAGCTAGGATTTTCATTGCAAAAAGAAAATAAACGATTGTTTATCATCTTAGATTACATATTTAGGAATTGCATATCTACATCACGCGGTGAACCTTAAAGGAAAACTTCTTAGGAAAGATCAACTGTAAAATAAATTTCAATGAACATAAAAATGCTTTGGAACCTAACACACAACATTTAGAAGTCTAGGCTAGAGATGTATTCCAGTGTTGTAAAGCTTGGTAACTATCGCTTTCATCGTAGGTTGGGTGATTCCTCCTCTTTGAGACAACTAGTGCTAGTACGGACTTGTGCTCCCACGTACCATCGAGGAAGCCGTGTTTGTTGCCCTATCGATCACAATGCACTGAACATAACATTCAGGAAGATTGATTGCCATACTATAAAAAGTATTCTGTAGTTTTTTCATTGTTTTGGTAATCCCTCTGTCTAGATTTCCAAAGTAGTCACTTTCGTTCCTTTTTAGAATCCATAAAAGAAAAGGTCCATCTGAGCACTTGTCACTTCAGGCTCATTAAAAATCGAAGGTGACTAGAGTCATCTTTAGCTTTTTCTCGACTCTTAAAAATTGAAAAAGCAAGTTGTGTCAAAGAATCATAAAATTTATTTTAATAGGAATAACATCACTATTCCCTCATTGGTCTTAGGCTGAGAAAATGGAGCTCACCAATCAAGGATTTCCCCTTGGGGGGAATCCTAGTCCCTTATCCTCTTTGGGAGATGTTGGTGCACCTCATATGGCCACATTGTCCCTTCTAGGACTGACAATTGGTCTGCTAGTATGGCTTTTCTTGACCTCTGTCGTTCAGAACACCATGATTCCTGAGCAATCAAGTCAACAACCAGATGATACTGGAGTTACCACCCAAGCTTCCACTTCATTTGTTTCTCCCTCTACTTCTTCCTCTTCACTTGGTGAAGCTAGTAAAACTAAAAACCAAGTAACTAAAAAGAAGAAGAAAGGTAAGGAGAAGACGAAGAAGAAGCCAATGGAAAAAGGGGGCAACCATGCATCGTCCGGAAAACATCCACACACTGCACCATCTAAACCTAAACTTCCATGTGTCATTTTCAAGGGAGACCATTATCATCGAGATTGTCCTTACATCCCACGGATCTTAAGGGACTGGTCTCCCCACTTGCACAATCCAGTGTCCTCAACCTCTGACAATCATGTTGAAAGTACACTGTCAACTAGTGAAAATGAAGTTAATGGACAAAAAGGAAGATCTAAAATTCCTTGTAGACTGTGGGAAGACGATCATTGCATCCACCATTGTCCCTTCCTAGACGAAGCTAAAAAAGTCTTGGATAACCATCCTGCTTCACCGCTACGTCTTCCTCCTAGATACAAGAAATTCTTGCCGAGCCCATCACTAGTTGAAAATCCAACTGACACACCTTTGTGGTCGGTCAAAGCATCTATCAATGAATACAAACCCTCTGAGTCCACACCAGACCAAATTCAACAAGTCGAGATGGCAATCAACCCAGTCTTGTCTACAGAAGGTCTACCTTCAGATGATACAGTCACCAAAGAGAATGAGAACAACACCATTCAAATTATTTTTGGCAATGCAGAATTCGATGAACATGGGGGCAATCTACCCATTCCTTTATCACAGGAAGGAAGTTCTTCAGAGATTTACCTGGCCGTTTATTCGGTCCCTCCTCCAAGCAACCTAGTCATTTCCTTCGATTAGAATCTACTAGGCAGACCTCGTATACCATCTAATGTACTATTCTGAATCATAGTACAAGCTTACAGAATGGTCATGGTTGATACTATCATAGATCAAGGGGCTTTTGTGAGTATCCTTTCCTCAACTGCTTGGAAAGTGCTTGCTTCGCCATCGCTTCTACCTGGGATTCGAAATCTGACAGGCTTCAACAAAGGAACCAGTCGACCGTTAGGGATCCTTCCAAGTTTGCCTATAACTTTGAGAAGGAAAACTATTTATATGAATGTAATGGTAGTCCAAGGACCTTTATATTACAATCTACTCCTTGGGCGTGACTACATTTATAGCATGGGAGCTATTGTTTCCTCACTCTTTCGAGTGATGTTTTTTCCGCGTGAAGGCAAAGTGGTCCAGCTCATAGACCAGCTTTCATTCCCGGTTCAAACATAGCTACTAGTAAAGTGCCATCCCTAACTGGTCTTTTTTCACAAGGAATGTCTCATCAATCTCCAGTAAATCCACCTAATGACCGCGAGTGATTCGGTGAATGTGACTAAACCCAAGGGGCATGCACCCTGGTCTGCTTCGGCAGGAAAACTTTAGGTATAGGGTGGGTTTCCGTGGAGGATATATGACTAGTCTGACACACCCGTCTATTTAGGAAAATGGGATTAGAATGGAATACGATTCCCTCATCAAAGGTTAGGTGATTGGAACTGGAATCACCTTCGTCCACTTCAATGGACAAAGCTAAGGAAGTGTTTTTGTCTGCTACGTGGGTGGAACCATCTTGCTAATGCAAGAACTTCTATATGGTAACCTGGAAACTCTACTTCTCTATACCTGGGGGCATGAAAACCTTTTTGCATACAAGTGAAAAGTGACCATTTATTTTATTAGTTTTTAGGTTCTTAATCCTTTAAACTCGTAGGTTGGTCATTCCTAGCTTGCATAGAAAAAGGCTATGGATCAAAGTTTCAAATGGGGAAAGCTCCCTAAAAAATGAACCTATCGATGAGACATCCTTATTATACAACTGGAATGAGCAATTTTACGTGAAGTTCGAGCTCATTAAAAAATAAACCTAGCAATGAGCATATGTTCCCCCAGAGTTTAAGCTCATTAAAAAAATGAACCCAGCCTTCGGTAAATAACCATTGATATCGCATAATCATCAGCTTTTGAGCCTTGGTCATGTTCTTACCATCACCTCCACTCTTTTTGTCGATCATACACCTCCATTTGATTGTTTACCCCTTTTGATGAACAGTTGCAACGAGTGATTCTATTAGCCATCTTCATTACACTACCGTGATTGAAAATTTCCAAACCTTACCTGGAACTAGCTGCTATCCGAAAACATCACTCGTTACTCAAAAAATGAGTCTCCTTTAAGCTCTTTTCATCTGACTCATAAAATATGAAAAGATTGCTGAGCAATTGGCCTCTATAGCTTGTTAAAGCGATCGGAAGTGCCATCCCTCCTCTAGATTTTAATCTTTTTGGACCTGAGGGATCATTAAACAAAAATATCGAGCACTTGTCTTGTTTGGCTTGTTAAAACTATCTAAAAGTCATCCCTTTCGTATTATTTTATACTTTTTCGGACTTAAGGGATTATATTACGAAAAGGGATTACTGAAGTTTCCTTTCTGTCTCTTTTCAGACTCTCTAAAATTGAAAAGGATCGAGTTATCTTTGTTTTTAAACTCATTAAAACAATAGCGACAAACTTGTCCATGTTGACAAGAGCAAGTTTCACTGTCGCTAGGCTCATTAAAACATAGCGACAGGTTTGGTCGAAGGGAGCATTATAGAACAAGCATATGTTATCCTCCTCAAGCTTGATAAAAATAAAGAGGTACTGGTCAGAAATGACTGGGGAGAAATTGGGAAGAAAACTTGAAGAAACTTTATTGGTAGCAGGTCGCCCTTGAACATGACACTTTCACTCCATCACCATGATTGAGTCGGGTTGGGTTATTCCATTCACCATTCATATCACCATTGGTCCTTCGTACCATCCATTTTTGGGGTTAAAGATACCAATCCATCTCAGTGTCACTGAAATGTTCAAGAGAAGTCGCTCAGAGAATTCACCAACCCAGCTTACATCTCATCCACTGCAATACCTTCACGCTTTATTCTTTCATGACCGTCACCCTGAACCTTGTATCATCAGATCATTTTCACCTCCACAAAATCATTTTCTCCATTTCGTGTCGTAGATGTGGGATTCATTAAGGCCCTCCTACGACAGGTCACTTCTTGTTGAGATCAGCTCATTATCCAAGAAGTTGACTTAGGAACAACCCTTCCAGTAATTTGAAGCTTGCATGCCTCAATGGCAAGTTTCTCACTTCTGGTGACAGGTTTACATCAATGGCCTTCAACCAAAAGATTTTGCGTGGTGTTCGACACCGACTCATGTATTCACACCACGTGAATTGTACTACCGTACCTTGAGGGTCATCATCATTATCAGCGATTCCTCTCGTGCCTGTTAACAGCTTACATCATTGGTTGGTAATCAGACGATGTCTTTCCATGTTCGACATCAAAACATCTTTTCACATGGATTGACTTGTACCTCAGCTGAAGATTGAACGAGTTTGAAGACCCTGGATCTAGTTTCATCCATCCGGGATATGATATATTTAGGAAAATAAAGAAATCATATGTACATTATAGCTGCACAGATAATCATCCAAGTTAAGGGATGATGACTCTACCAGAATCATCAGTCTGCCATACAGATGGTTGTCCGTCCAATGTACATGGAAATGAATTTATAAAGTTGAGCATGGGAATGACCACCTCAACTAGATCATGATAATAATATGAAGATAATGTATTGTATTGTATCTTATTACAGGTCACCTTCTAGTTCGAAAAACCTCAGATACTCATGATAAAGCATTTCAACTGACATCAGAAAATTTACAACCTCATGCTTTAGGGGGAAACTATTATAGATATATTTGGGCATTGCAACCCCAATCTCATATGTCCATACACCAAGGGCTTCTAAGCCCCTAAAAGTGTTGTTTCATACCCTAAAGGAACAAGGTCAACTGATTACATCATCTCCTAGAAGTTCTCCTTGAAAAACTACTTAGAACTGGTCAAAACTAGACCATACAGACTGCTCAGTGCTAAGGGTGTGATGAATCTCACCTACTACATGTAGAAAGTGTGATGCATACTAAAAATCCCTTCTGTAGGGTGTGATGAGTGAGAGCAGACAAGTGGCAGAGGCAGTTGGCTAGGTGGAAACCCAGAGAAACTTCTAGAAACTGCCCATTTGACACTTGCCTCTCTGAATTCGCCCAAGGATGAGTAAGAGATCATAAAATCTCCAAGTGGAACCAAGAACTATCAGAGAAATGCCACTAATCAAAAAACCAGAACCTGACTCACCCACCTGCAAATATCTATATATGGATCCCTCATCCTAGAGATCCAGAGGCTAGAAGTTTGTATCTTGTAAGGAAGTGTTGTTGGTTTCTCTGTGGAACATCATAGTGTTGGGTGATCTAGCTTTTTGTGAGGTGAAGAGGGCTTTCATGTTGGGAGGATGGCACTGGGTCAGATCAATGGGTTGTAATCCTCTCTTCTACTACTTCTATCAATAAAACTATTTGAGTTTTCCTCCATATTCTTGTATATCTCTGAATCTCGTATTGATATATGCATTTGTATGGTTAATATATATCTGATCCTATATTGTTTATGGTTATAGATCTCTATGCTTTGATGGTATTATGCTACTTTGACTCTACAAGTGTTCCTTGAAGCGAGACAAGTAAGGAAAGAGTGGCAAAGCTCTGTCAAAGGGGAGAGGAAACAAGTAAGGAGCCAAGTGAAAGACTGAGGTTGGTACTCTCTGCTTCTCTCTCATCTATTTCTCATAAACGAAAACACAAGTGGCTTTATTTTGTTTGTTTCTAAGATAGCTACCCGTCTTAGTGGGACTAGTAGCTCTGAATGGACACTAGTTTTCCCGATAACATCCATGCAACACAATTTAATATTTTCTCAAGGGAATAATCAAGCCTTAGTCCAATGAAATCCATCTTATCAGTCCTAAAGAAAACCTGCAACCTAATATCCAACCTCGAACATCCAGCAATGACAACTTCAAAATATTTTCTCTATAGTGATTCTAGATCTGATACCATGTATAAATTAATGTGTAGATTCAAAATTACTCATGAAATTTCCTAAGTCACATGACTTGAAGCTACTCTACTAACCTATGGAAGTTAATTCAGCATATGAAACAAGAATCATAGACATGAAAAAGGAAACATCACACATGCACAAATATTTATCTAGGGGAAAGAAACTCCTCAAAACCCCTTACTATCTTTATTGCATTAATCAGAGAATGGAGAAGAAATACAATGATTTTTCAAGCCTGAGCACTTCCTGCAATTGTATATTTTATCCCCCTACCTATCTGACTAAACTTGGCCCAACACTTACCCAATTTTTCAAGCCTCCAATCTCCTGTTTCCATTCTTTTCTCCCTTGGGAAATTGCCCCTATTTTTTAGGAATTTCACACCAAGAAATTATGCAATAGCCTTAGGTCAATATTTGACTTAATTCACCACCTATACACACGTGAACATGCTACAACTAATAATGCACTACCTTGGAATCTCCATCTCAAATGGGTAACTTGAATTATTTGCATGCAACGATTATTTTAGGCTAATTGACTAGTTAACTGGTTGATCACTGGGTGTGGTTGAAGTACCGCTTCCACAACTTGACCTCCACTAGTTCTTTTGACAATTAGAACTATTTAACCTGAAAATAACTCAAATTAAGTGAAGTATATTTCTACAAATTAGCAATCAATCATGTAGAACGGAACTCAAGCTTCCCCAACTAGAATATACTGAGTTAACTAAGTGACAAGAGCCATGTCACCTTAGTTAACTACCTCCAAGTATTCTACTAAAATATAAATTCAAATTTTAATCTAGTTTCACCAAGGAAAATTCAAAGTTAGGTTTTCTTGTTGCATTTTCAACATCAATGGTCATAGTGGGATTCTTTCCATGTTGTAATGATTGAATGATGAATGGTTGAGTGTGTACTATCATGGTTTATTGTATACCTATTGTTGCCAACCCTTATAGTTATGCCCTTTTTACTTGAATTGATCACATACAGATGAAGCTAAACTCTTGTTCATTTATTGTCTAGATGGTAGTGTTGATAGAGTCAAGGAAAGTAAATTTCCTTTTGGTTAAAGAGATGTCCCTACTCTCTTTGTTCTTAGCAAATAATTTCACATCGAAGTACTTCTATTTTTGCATCATCCTTATGAGTGATTGTTCACTAATTTTAGAAAATTATATATTCATAGAAATGGAACATATAATATGTTGCGGAAAAAAATAAAAAATAAAAACTATTAAAACAAGAGAGACACAAATATACTTGGTTCACCCAATTTACGCTACGTCCATAGAGAAACAACCAATCCTTCTATTTATATTATCTAGAAAAATGAAGAGATAAAACCTACATCAGATCCACTATAATTTCCTCTTTTCTCTCACACAGTATCCTCTCTCTTTCTCACTCACAATAATAATAGCCAATCACAATAAAATTCCCTCATTCCGAGGGTTTCCTTCTAGGGGGAAAATCCATAAATTAACATAACTTCTACCGTTAGATCATCTGCCTAATGAGTGGCCTAGATTGACTATGAAATTATAATATTTTACAAGACAGACTTTAATCTATTTTTAGCTTTGGGGGCACTAGCCCCAAACCTCCCATCCAGGGGGAATGTTCCCTCCTAGACCCCTGTGAGGGGGATAAGTGCCCCTCGCAGCGCGCCCCCCACCCCATGTAGAGGGGTGTGCAATATCCTTGGGGTATACATCTTATTGAAATAAATACCTTTGAATTAGGAAGATAATCATGATCCACATCCAACCACTAAGTTGTTCATAATATTTTCTCTAGTATTCGTTGGCCATCAAGTGTTGAAATTGGTGATTAAAGAGCTAGAGAAATCCTAGAAAAATCATGAGAGAATTTGAGTTGCGAAAATATGTGAAAATGATGCAAAATGATCAAAAATTTTATTGAAGTTGTGACCCCACAAGTCGAAGATTGGGAGCTTGGGCAGGCAGTTGAACCTTGGCTGGTCTCCACCTCAATTATGGTGGTTTGATCATAGAGTTGGTGGGGGTTGGGAGTGTAGGAGAGGTTTGAATTTTTGGTGGGTAGAGGTCATACCTACCCCAATCTAATGTTTTATCATGCTAAGGAGGAGGGTTGACCCCGACCTAGGTTAGACGTCAGGGTTCAGGCTCAAAAATGTAAATTAAGAAAAAGGAATGCCAATTAAGATGAGTCCAACTTTTGATGATAATATTAAACCCTCCTGACGTGTGGCTTAGCCATGGTGGCAACACTGCCTAGTCACTTGCCATGTGGAGTTCAAGGTGTTGTAGCAAGGAAAAGGATCCTATATTTTAGAGGTTGTAACTCTCAATTTGTAAGTCAGATTGATGAAAAAGGAGCTAATTCCTTGACCCATTAGTGGAGTCAAAACTTCAACCTAAGAATTATGCCCATTTAACACTCCACATATGGGTAAAGTTACCCCATTTCCCACTTTATGATTGGAATGAGGGTATATTCTGGATTATAGGGAAGACATTAGGAATATATATCGATCATGCTAAGCCACAAGAAGGGATGTTTACATGTGCATTGATATGTGTTGAATTGGATCTAGATAAGGTATTTCCTAAAGTTGTTCATCTAAATCTACATAATGGACCTTTCTTTAAGAAGTTGATTACAATCAATTTTCTTTGAAGTGAAAATATTTCATTGAATATGGTCACTTTGCTAGGAATTTCCCAAAGGTGAAAGATCAATGAAAGCAAGCATAAGAAGGTGAATAGTGGAAAGAATGAAAATTTTAGAGAGGCCCAAACCACCAAAATTCTACAATAAAATCCATAGAATTGGATGGTGTGTGACCAAAGGCCCTCCCCTTATTCCCGAAAAAAATTAGCTGACGAGCATGCTTCTTCCTCAAGTAAATAAGGATATGGGTTATCATGGAAACAATTTCGTAGTGTTTTAGGAATTGGGAGAAGAAGGAAAAAATAATTGGCGAAAACAAGGAGGGCTCTTAAGAATTATCCCCCAATAAAATTATAGGTGGAGTAATTAAATAAATCCTTCAGCTAGAAGATGTCTTAATTGATGAAAGGATTGAAGAAGAGATGGTATATGAAGAAGAGTAAATTTTTTACTCCGCCAAAAAATACAAGAAACCCTCAAGGACCCTTCTCCATGGAATTACTAGGTGAAAATTAAGAAGGAGAAATGTAAAATGATCCTAGTGAGGGAATATCAACAAAAATATTTTGGTAAAAGGAAACAAATGGGAACTGCAAAAACAATAGAAGTTGCACTCAGTAAAGGATGGAGGAATTTTAGGAAAGGAAGTGGACAAACCAATGCCCAAGCGAGATAAAGATTTCTATAAAATTATGAATATAGTCTCATAAAATTGTAGGTGATTAGAAGTAGAAAACAAAATGTCATAAATTAAAAGTCTAATTAAAAAGGAAAAAAACTTAATGCTCCTTCTCCAAGAGACAATAGGGGAATAAGAAATCTTCTGAAAAAAATGGAAATTTATGGTGAGGTTGTGGTGCAATGGTTTATAAGCTCTCATGGGTCCTCAAGAGGGTTTTGTACTCTTTGGTCCTCCTAAAGTTTTATCTTCTCACAAAGCTCAAATGTTTGCATAGATTAGCATTTTTTTTACTTCACATTTCAATCCAAAAGGTATGTAATAATATTAATGTTAATATGCAAGTATGATATTGAGAAAAGTTTTGTTGTTGGTAATATATATTTAATATTTTAGACTCAAAGTATAAACATTACAATATTTATGTGGGAGAATTCAATGCAATATTCATTCATGGGAAAGGGGGTACAATAGTTAGGGACACTTTTTGAGAGAAGATGGAAGATTTCATTATTGTTCATGAACTAATAGATATAAAACTAGTGAATAGAAAATACACTTGAATTCATAAATGAGTGGGTATGGGGAAGATTGCTCTAATTTGGACCAATTTCTAATCAATAGTGAATTCCACACTTTCATTCTCCTCATAGACTTTGGCCTAGGAAGGCTTGGATCATGATCTTATTGTACTATCTCTTCTTCCATATGAAGATTATGGATCACTTTCCTTTTTTTAAACCACAATGGATGGAGAGGTATAAGTTTCAAGATGTGTTAGTAAAGGAATGTGGAAATGGGTAACATAGTATCTAGTTTGTATATGGGAACAAAATAAATCAAGTAAAAAAAAAGCTAGCTCTAAAACAATGGGGAAAATAAAACAATTCAACTTAAGAGAAAGATGACAAATAGCACTAAATCAAATTAGAAGAAAATAAATAATGAATGGGAAAGGACCACATATCCCAGTATGTATTGCAAGAATAAAGGAATGATTTTCCTTTTATCACAAGCAATTCAAGGAAAATGAGAAAATGTGACATTTGAAATATTAGCATTTATTTCTAAGTATAGATGACAAAACTAAAAAATTATTCCATAACAAGCTAAAATTAGGTGGTGGAAGAATAATATGAAATCTATTTCAGTTAAATGAGAAATATCTAGTTAATAGTATGTCGACTTGCTTCTTTAGAGCCTCTAAGAGTTTTAGACTAGGTTGTGCTCTTTCATCCATTATCTACATCCTAATGGCATATTCATTGAGTAGGAAATTAGATTATGAGAGGATAAGAGAAACTCTCATAGAGATAAGATATGTTAGAAGGAAAAAGAGCATTAACCACTCATGGTTCGTGGATGACAGCTTGCTCTTGGGAAAAGAATTGACCAAAATTGCCTTAGGATTTTAGTAATTCTTAGAGAATTTTGTTTTAGCATCAAGAGGATTGATTTTACAAAGAAAAAATACATCTTTGTACATGGACTGTTATTAGATTGACCCACGGGAATCTATTCTGAATTTTGGTATTTCCAATTTATGAAGCTTGAAAGGAATTTAAACATCTCAAAATGCCAATTATTTTGAAGCCATATCCCCATGTCTCTTTGCTTTGTAATTTTTATAAATTTAAAAATAAATTTGAGCAATGGGGAGCCCATTGGTTGAATCCAAAACTTGGAGAGTGATTCAAATAAAGATAGTTTTATTTACCTTATCATTACATCAATTCTCAACCGTTATTTCTCCTTTTTGGGTTCATCAAAAAAATTCCCACAAAATAGGAAAAATTTCATTGTAAGGAGGAAAATCCAATTCAATTTTTTTTATCTCATTAAATGGGAAACTATGAAAACTCCCAAAGATCAAGGGGGGTTGATTATATGAGATCCATCTCTAATGAATCTATCCCTCAAGGCCAAACTTTTCTAGAAATTGATATCATAACAAGAGGAGTATCGAAAAAGAGTAATCATGTACACGTGTTAGAAACTAGTAATATTGACAGGTGGTGTGAATCAATATTGCATTAATATTACAAAATTTTATGCAAAATAACAACTTTTCAAAATACAAACTTCAAGAACACAAGTAGAGAATCATTCACAAATAAAATCACATGAAGAAACCAATGTTTTAGGTGGAAAACCCATTTGGGGTAAGAAACCATCGAATTGTTTGATGCTTCTTCTTCTCTATTGATTAAAAATTCCCTCATTTACATTCTTCAATTAGCCTCCACTAGTAAGGAGCCCCTACTCCTTAAAAATGGATTCATTTGGCCACAACCAACTAGGAGCCACAAGTCCTATAATAAAATGATAAACATTCACTTACTTGATGACACAACCTGAATAAATAAATAGTTCTGAAGTTTACAAGGAAATTTTGGACTGAAACAACAATTGCAAATAAAAATGATGGCTCCTATGGATAACCGTTCAGCTACCATTAAACCAATTCTATAAAAGATAAATAAATTCTACTCAATATTTCTTCCAATCATGTATTACATTCCTGCACAAAATTTTGAATAACAACTGAGATATGATCTCTAAAAATATTCCGGATTTCTACATTGATCTTCTATAGCCACTGAAAAACAGAGTATTCTCCTCTTAGCACACAAATCATATAAAATTTCACACACATAAAAGAGTCAACCTAAACTCCTAATATTCTTCTCCTTTAAGTAATTTTATGGATTGATTAAACCGGTACGTGTAATTAGAGTGATGGAGCACTTAACAACTTTTTTCATACAATGGAATTGGTCTAGTTCATAGAAATTTCCTCCTTGACTCAATCTACCACTATATTCATTGAATAAGAGATATTTTTCAACTTTAATAATCTTTTTAGAAAAGAGACAAACCTCATGGAACTTTTTTTTTATCAAAAAACAAAAGTAGAAACTAATGGAAATATCCTGAGTGTGTGAACAAATCTATAAGAATCACTTAATAGGTGAAACACGCCCCCTACTATCATCATCTGCCTTATAACACACTCCAATATATTTATCTATTGCATTATGACATTCTGTATTCAACAGAGCACCTGTGTTGCTCCATATAAGGAAGCCTTCTTCAAATGCATTTATAGCTCAACTTCAAGAGTAAACTTGTGACATCATGACAACCTTCTACAAGTAATTAGACCCCATGAAAACCTTTTGAAAGCATACATGGGACTTTGTACAAGTATTAAAGCATATTACTATAAGGCATACAGCAGGCGACATCAATGGCAACGCTAATATGTCAACATGCTCCCCCTTTGAAATTGATGTCAATTTGAGCTTGATCTTGTCTCCCAAACCTAACTTCTAAATATAGGCACAATATTCTCTACCCCTTTGACATCAATGGAAATGGTCTATACATGGCAAGAAAATATACATAGAAAAGATAATATACATGGCCATCTTTAAACTACTCCCCTTGAGGGGTTTCCTCATACACTCCCCCTGAGCTACTGAACACTTACACCCTACATGAATTAGAGATTATGTAACTTTGAGAAATGAGAAAGAAGAATCAATTAAAAAAAATTCATAATCCAATGAAATACATGTGATCAAGCAACCACCACCAACTCTCCAAAAATTTTGTAGTTGATTTTTGCTCTTAATCCATCTTTGAGACAATTGGTAGCTCCATAGAAATATTTTTCAATGCCTTTGAAAGGGAACCACACCCATTTGTTGTCTAAGATGCTCAAAACTCTCCCTTAGAAATGGCTTAGAGAATATGTGTGTAACTTATTCATTTGTGGTCACATACTTCAACCTCACAACTTTATCAACCATTTGATCTTGTATAAAGTGATATTTGATTGGTATGTGCTTCATTTTGGAAAGAAGGAATAGAATTTTGGAGATGTTGATTGCATTAGTACTATCAACTATGATAGGAAGAGGATCAGTGTATTTAGTCTACATATCTTTAAGAGTTTGCTTCATCCATAGTATGTGAGTGCAACAAGTGGTTGTTGCTACATATTTAGTTTCAACAGTGGACAAAGAGATGGAACTTTTATTTTTTCTTTCCCAAGAGGCCAAACAACCTCCTAAAAAGAATGTTTCTCTTGAATTGATTTTCATATCATCAATACTACCTTCCTAATCTGCATCAGTATAAGTAATCAAACTAAAATATTCACCTTTAGTTTTATGTTACTTCACTTATAATGAATAGTCTTGCCTTATTTTTTACCACTTTACCTTCTTCATTTAGTTTGTTAATGAAGACCCACATTGTTCCAATAATGATTTTTTCATTTGGCTTTGGCACAAGCTCCCATGTGTTTTTATTTTCAATATGATCTAACTCCTCATTCATTTCCTTGATCTAGTTCTTGTTTCACTAGCCTCACTAAAATTCTCTAGTTCTATTTGAGACAATAAAGAAAAATGCACTTGTTTCGACCTACTCAATAGTTCTCTCCTTGTTTGCACTCGTAGTTCTTTGTTCCCAAGGATTTGAATTTTTGAATGCTTCCTTTGTATGTGACTTGGTGGAGCCTTACTTGTAAAAGGGGTATTCTCTTCTTCTTCCTCTTCCTCATCCTTGTTTGACCCTTCTTGGTCCTCATATTCTATTAAATCATAATCAATTGTAATTTTTTTGGAATCATCAGATTTGGGCAATGCCTCATCCACTACAACATCAATGCACTCCACTACATTTTTGTTTCTCATGTTGTATCATTTGTAACCCTTTCTCTTAAATGAATAGCCAATAGAAAAAACGTCATCATCTCTTGATTCAAACTTTCCAAGCTTGTCATCGGTTCTCTTTATGTAGAAGTTTCTCCCAAAGAATTTGAAGTGAACTATTCGTACTGGTCTCCCTTTCCATAGCTCATAAGGAGTTTTTCAATATTCTTCCTAAGAATGATATTATTGGCCAAATATATTTTTGTTTGAGTATCTTCTCCCCAAAAGGTATCTGCAACACCAACCTCATCCATCATAGCTCATGCCATGTCTTGAACTAACTTGTTCTTCCTCTCCACTACACCATTTTGCTGAGATGTTCTAACTATGGAGTATTACCTCTTAATGCCATGCTCCTAAAAAAAATCTTCAAATTATTTAGACATTTACTTACTTCCTCTGTCATATCTTAGGCACTTGATATTTAAGACTTTCTCATTCTCAACTAGTGCCTTAAAATACTTAAACATGTTGAAACCTTTAGACTTCTCCTTCATGAGAGTGATCTAGGTGGCTATTGTCTAGTCATAAATAAACAAGATGAAATACATGTTTCCTCTTGGGATTTATTTTATTTTAGGTCTATAATGTAGGTATTCACTAACTCCAATGACCTAGAGGTCGAATACTCCTTATTTTTGAACTACACTCTTGTTTTCTTTCCAAGTTGACATGACTTGTGTATAGTGTTGTCTAGTTTGGACAATTTTGGCAAGCCTCTAACTGCTCCAATATTGTTCATCCTAATTAGGATATCAAAATTGGCATGATCCCATATAATATTTCATAGCCATGACTCATTTATCTTCCTCACGCAACACTTATATCTAGCATCACCAAATATATACATGTTGCTAATATTTCTGATTTATTTTGCCACCAACCTTCCTGATTTTGAATTTTGAATTTCTAACTTCACATTCTTTAGATTTGAAGATCATGTCATGCCAATTATCACACATCTAACTCACTCTTAGAAGGTTGTGTTTTAGTCCATGATCCAGGTCTGGGTGTGAAGAAGGACCCTTCCAAGACCTTTTACTTTCATGATGTGTGAAATTGCATTTTAAAAGAACATTAATGAATACATATGCATGCGGGAAAGACGAGGAACATAACAATCATCAACACATAAAATAAGAAGACGCTGATAACGGAGTTCGTCCAGGAGGGACTACATCTCCGAGCCCCAGTGTCAAGATGGTGTAGGTCGTTGCATTAAGTGTTGTCAACAAAGGTGATGTACACAAGAGATAATGTCAGGATCATACAAGGAAAAATGCCCTCATGCAGGAGTGGCTCTTAGAGATATTCCACTACTAGAATTCTCAAACAAAATACTCCTATCAGTATGACACAAAAACATGCATGATTAACATCCCGCCAAAATGGCATAAAAGGGATTTCAAGACAAAACATGCATGATGACAACAAGAGTATCCCAACAACATACAACAAGGGATCTCAAAACATAACATGATGAGTTATGACATCAAGTACATCACATAGAAGATTCCGCATCAAATCAAGCAAGGAATCATGACAACATGTAATAAACAAGATCCTGCATCAACATCAATCAAGGATCTATGCAGCATAATGCATAAAGAAGAAGTACATGAACACATCATATACCTCAACTCTAAGGGCCATCTGAAGAAGTGGATGTCACACTGCTAAAGCTACTCAGACCATCAATCTCATGGCATCGATTGTATGAAGATGACTGCTCACACATGAATGTGGACATTTTCACTAGCACTTGGAAAAGGGAAGAGAAGAAGAAATGAGAGAATGACAAATCTGAGTGTACCATCAAATTTTTGGCATTGAGTAGTGCTGAATCGACTATCCAAAATCTGAATTTTGAGAAGTTGAGAATTTTGGGCTCAAGGAATATTTTAGATTCCCCCGTGATTCCTCAAAGATTATGCTCCATGGATGGACTGGAAATCTGCAACTTAAATAGTGAATCTGATCTCGCCATTGTGATCCCTGCGAAAAACCATGAAAAACAAGTATAAACTTGACTATAATCTGACATGGTGAAATTTTACCTCCTTGGGGAAATTTCAAGGCTCATGGTTCTGCTCCCTATTTTTGCAGTGATCATGGTTCGACGTGCATTTTTTGAAGATGACCGAAAATGCAGACCTCTAATGGGGAAATAAACAACGCCATTGCATTCGCGACAACGAGAGGTGTAAAATCCATATAAAATTTGTCAATTTCTAAGAAATGAAAATTTTGCCCTCTTGCAAAATTCATGGTCCCTGCATTAAAAAAATTAATAAAACATCTCAGAAACCGTGCCCACCTTTTTCCTCAAAGTTCGTTCAGTCTCTCCCCTCAGCTCTGGCAAAAAAATAATTTTTTATATAACATTAATGGCAGAAACACCAATGTAATTAGTTTGGTATTGTGGTAAAATTAGCAAATGGTTTAGGAGGGGTCGGGTGGTCAAACCCCACCCCTTTCGTTTTACTCGCATAAATCTTTTTGTTATAGCCAAATGTCTTAAGGAAGGGGTTAGGTCCGCATTGGGTGGCCTGTCCAACAAAACCCCATGACATGGCGCATAATCGTTGTATTAACATTGGCACATAACTGTTGGGCATTAATAGTTTTTGGGTGCATACTTTATATTTGGTTGGGCACTTAATAATTTTGGTCTGTTTGTTATGGGGCTGCTCAGTGGGCTGGCCCACGTGGCCAGGTGGGTTCAACTCCCACTGGCATCACCATTATTAATCATATGTATAGTGTTGGGGGTAGTGGGGTTGGTGGCCCCTACCCCCTTCTAATATATATTTTTTTGTTTTTTAAAACAATAAAGTGCCTTTTTTTTAAATTTGATTTTTGACCGTAGGAGTCAAATTAACAACCCCACAATTTCGCCTAGAATCCAACTGGAGTTGGCCAGAATCTGGTGGTCGGTTTCGGTCCAAATTGTGGCCTCCTTAAGCTGCCCAGTCATAAAAAAGTCAACCCAACATTGACTTCTTTTAACTTTCGCATCCTGAATCAGATTGATGAACTGTTTGCATTGCCATGATTAGGAAGACAAGATCTACGCTCTGGTCCTGGTTTGAGCATAATCCAAACACTTTGATTTTGAGCTTCCTTGAGTCCTCGTTGTCTTGTGTGTCTCTTTGGAGCCACCTGGATCAATCCTCACCACTGAGGAGCTTTTGGTCCTCCAAAAACATGAAAAATAATCTGCAAATTTCTCTATACCTTGTCTGCATCACAAGCATCCTAAAAAGGTCTCGCTTCCATCTCCTTCACCTTTGTTCTTCGGAACCTTAAGTGATGAGCTGACACCTACTACTTCTACAACCTGTAGTACATTGTTTTGCAAATTACATGCTTGAATGACATGACCAACTAATGACCCAAATGTCCCACACCTGCCACGAGTTTATAACACATACTCAGTGGTCAAGTTTACAACAAGATGGACATAATACCATAGCTATGACAACAAGGACAACATATCATTGTTGCTTCAAAGAGTTATGGAAAACACATCATCACTGCAACACATGATTTATGGAAACATATCATCACTTTCAGAGTTTAAAATATGACACAAAACATGAATAGACATCATTGTTGCTGACCAAGTGATGGAAAAAACATTATCACTTTTACATTTTAAAATGCAACAAATGATTTACAAAATAATGACCATGAAATGACAACATGTCTAGAAACCGTTTTCACTTATCAATGTGAATGGGTCACCTCCTTGTGGTGATTTTGCTTGTCGAACAACTGCTCTTCCTGGTTCATGCACCAACGCTTTGTCTTTAAGGCATTGTTCTGGATGGAGCCTCCAACAAGTGGCTCTTTGATGGCCGTTTCTATTGCAATGACTGTAGTAGGTTTTCTTCCTCCATAGTTGCTTAACCTATTTCATTTTATGTTGTTGAGAGGGTCTTTCATGCTTCATGAGTGATACATTCCTTTCCAACACTTAGAAAAGGTATAGTTAGGTAAACCACAAAAGGTACATGTTTTCCGATGCCTAGATCTTCGTTCATTATTAACAACATGATCATAATCAAAATGAACATTCGAATATCAAAAATGGTTATACCTTCCTTTGTTGTCCCTAATGTCAATATGGCAATGAGAGCTTGCCTCAGCTCTCTCACTACAATGGAAACTGACGTGGGTTAATGGGGATGTGCTCCTATCATTTTCTTTCCCTGACAATGTATCAGACGAATCTAACACCTTTGAGCACTCTCCTTTAGTGTATCTCGAGCCTACAAACAGATGTTCATGCACAACCTCCAAAGGTGGAGTTATGCCTTGGTTATTAACACCAAGTTCTTATTTCTCCTCGTGCCTCATCCTTGTAAGGAGACTCATGTTTGTCCCTATAATTGGGATCTCCAAATCTCCAACAGACATCATACTATGAGAAGATGAAACCAAAAGGAAATCAACATCTTTTACCTTCTCTTTCGATTTGGAAAGATATGATGAGGGTTTCTCATCATCTGTTGTTGGTGGTTTTCTAACTGTCTCAGCACATTCCCCAACTTCTTTCCTAACATACCCAAGTCCTGCCTGATGGGGTACTTCCTCTACTTTGATGGGGTTGACAATGCCTTGGCCATTAATGCCCAAGCCTTTTCCTTCATACCCAATTCTCTTCAATAGTTCAGAGCCAATTCCTATGGTATGATTTTCGAAAACAGCGAAATCATTATCACAAAATGTACATGAAGATGGAGAACTACTTTTCACCTCACATGGGTTACACTACAACTTTTTCAAGGCCTCTTCCTTTGCTTGCAGCTGTTGTAGCAAACTTTGTTTTTCCTCTTTCTCTTCATGTAGGCACATCTTCAATTCATCGTTCTTTGTTTGAAGATTATGTTTGTTTTGCTTCAGTTCTTCCATGGCCTCTTTTGTGTCTTGCAACTGAAGTTGAAATCCCTCCTTTTCCTCTGTCTCTTTCTGTAGAGTTTCATACATAATTTCCGCTCTCTTGGAAATGTTGAGCATGGTCTCGTACATCGCTCTTTCATCCTCTGTCATTGTTCACACTGCAATTCACATCAACACAAAGATCATTTTGATTCCACTTGATCTAGGCCCGGGTGTGAAGAAAGACCCTTCCAAGAACTTTTACTTTCATGATGTGTGAAATTTCATTTTAAAAGAACATTAATGAATACATCTGCATGTAGGAAAGAATAGGAACATAACATTCATCAGCACATGAAATAACAAGACATTGATAACAGAGTTTGTCTAGGAGGGACTACATCTCTAGGCCCCAGTGTCAAGATGGTGTAGGTCGCTGCATTAAGTGCTGTCAACAAAGGTGATATACACAAGAGATGATGTCACAATCATACAAGGAAAAATTCCCTCACGTAGGAGTGGCTCTAAGAGATATTCCACTACTAGAATTCTCAAACAGAACACTCCTATCAGTATGACACAAAAACATGCATGATGAACATCCCACCAACATGGCATAAAAGAGATTTCAGGACAAAACATGCATGAAAAAAACAAGAGTATCCCAACAACATACAACAAGGGATCTCAAAATAACATGATGA
Organism: Pinus taeda; assembly: GCA_000404065.3. Lineage (NCBI taxonomy): Eukaryota > Viridiplantae > Streptophyta > Pinopsida > Pinales > Pinaceae > Pinus > Pinus taeda. Next base: position 31,690 of record APFE030096289.1, on the reverse strand, counting down.
GTTATGACAGCAAGTACATCTCATTGAAGATTCTGTATCAAATCAAGCAAGGAATCATGACAACATGTAATAAACAAGATCCTACATCAACATCAATCAAGGATCTATGCAGCATAATGCATAAAGAAGAAGTACATGAACACATCATATACCTCACAACCAAGGGCCATCTAAAGAAGTGGATGTCACACTGCTAAAGCTGCTCGGACCATTGATCTCACGACATTGATCGTATGAAGATGACTGCTCGCACATGAATGTGGACATCTGCACTGGCACTTGGAAAAGTGAAGAGAAGAAGAAACGAGATAATGACAAATCTAAGTGTACCATCAGATTTTTGGCATCGAGTAGTGCTGAATCGACTATCCAAAATCTGAATTCTGAGAAGTTGAGAATTCTAGGCTCAAGGAATCTTTTAGATTCCTTGAGGATTCCTCAAAGATACTGCTCCATGGATGGACTGGAAATTTGCAACTTATATGGTGAATCTGATCTCGCCATTTCTATCCCTGCAGAAAACCATGAAAAACAAGCATAAACTTGTCTCTAATCTGACATGGAAAAATTTTACCTCCTTGGGGAAATTTCAAGGCTCATGGTTTTGCTCCCTGTTTTTGCAGCAATCATGGTTCCACGTGCATCCTGAAGATGACCGAAAAATTTAGACCTCTGATGGGGAAACAAACATCACCATTGTGTTTGTGGTGACGAGAGGTGTAAAATCCATATAAAATTTGTCAATTTCTGAGAAAATGAAAATTTTGCCCTCTTGCAAAATTCATGGTCCCTGCATTAAAAAATTAATAAAATGTCTTGAAAACTGTGCCCTCCTTTTTTCTCTAAATTCGTGCAGTCTCTCCCCTCAACTCTAGAAAAAAATGACTATTTATATAGCATTGATGGCAAAAATACCAATGTAATGAGTTTGGTATTGTGGTAAAACTACTAAATGGTTTAGGAGGGGTCAGGTGGTCAAACCCTGCCCCTTTCGTTTTACTCGCATAAATATTTTTATTATCACCAAATGTCTTAAGGATGGGGTCAGGTCAACAATGGGTGGCCCACCCACCAAAACCCTGTGACATGGCGCATAACCGTTGTATTAACATTGGCACATAACCGTTGGGCGTTAATAGTTTTTGGGTGTGTACTTTATATTTGGTTGGGCACTTAATAGTTTTGGTCTGTTTGTTATGGCGCCGCCCAGTGGGCTAGCCCACATGGCCGGGTGGGTTCAACTCCCACTGGCCTCACCATTTTTAATCATACGTATAGTGTTGGGGGTGGTGGGGTTGGTAGCCCCCACCCCCTTTTAATATATATATTTTTTGTTTTTTAAAACAATAAAGTGTCATTTTTAAAATTCAATTTTTGACTGTAGGAGTCAAATTAATGACCCCACAATTTCTCCCAGAATCCGGCCAGAGTTGGCCGGGTTCGGTCCAAATTGTGGCCTCCTTAAGCTGCCTAGTCATAAAAAAGCCAACCCAACTTTGGTTGCTTCTAACTTTCGCATCCGAACTCAGATTGATGAACCGTTCACACCATCGCAATTAGGAAGATGAGATCTACGCTCTGGTTGTTGCGTGTGGAGCATGATTGTTTAGAGGTCTTTATTTCAACCGGATGTATACCCCGAGAAGTTTGTACACCCCTCCATGTGGGGGGGTGCGGGGGGGACTTGTCCCCCCCACGGGGGTCTGCGAGGGCCAATCCCCCCCAGCTGGGGGGTCCAGGGGCTAGTGGTCCCCCGGCGGGGGCTCGCTGCCCCCGAAGCTAAAAACAGATGTAAAATTGCCTTGTAAAAGTATAGTAATTTCTAGTCAATCTGGGCTGTTCATTAGGCGGATGATTTGACAGTAGAACTTATGTTTATTTTAGGGTTTTTTCCCTAGAAGGCAATCCCTCTCTTTGTATGAGGGCATTGTATTTGAGGCTGTGTAATAGATGTGTATTCTATGAGAGAGAAATAGAGAGGTGAGACTATGAGAGAAAACAGAGGATATTACAACAGATCTTTTGCAGGTTGTGTCTCTTCATTTTGTTGGATAATAGAAAGGAAGGACTGTCTTTTCGGGGTGGACGTAGCCCAAACTGGGTGAACCACATATATCTGTGTCTCTCTTGTTTTATGCGTTTTCTGTGTTTATATTTCTGCAATATTTTATGTGTTCCATTGCTCCGTAATATATAATTTTCTAACACTGGTCCTAGTTTGAGCATAATCCAAACACTTTGAATTTTCATCTTCCTTGAGTCCTCCCTTTCCTATGTGTCTCTTTGGAGCCACTTGGATCAATCCTCCCCACTGAGGAGCTTTTGGTCCTCCAAAAGCATGAAAAATAATCTGCACCTTTCTTTGTACCCTATCTACATCACAAGCGTCCTGAAAGGTCTCGCTTCCATCTCCTTCACCTTTGTTCTTCGGAGCCTTAAGCGACAAGCTGACACCTGCTACTTTTGAAACCTATAGTACATTGATTTGCAAATTACATTCTTGAATGATATGACCAACTAATGACCCAAATGTCCCACACCTACCATGAGTTTATAACACATACTCGGTGGTCAAGTTTACAACAAGATGGATGTAATACCCCAGCTATGACAACAAGGCCAACATATCATTGTTGCTTCAAAGAGTGATGGAAAACACATCATCACTGCAACACATGATTTACATACATAAGGCTAAAGACTTATTATTTTGACAAGTGATGGAAACATATCATCACTTTCAGAGTTTAAAATACGACTCAAAACATGACCAGGCATCATTGTTGCTGACCTGTGATGGAAAACACATCATCACTTTTACATTTTAAAATGCAACAAATGATTTACAAAAGAATGACCATGAAATGACAACATGTCTAGAAACCATTTTTCACTTATCAATGTGAATGGGTCACCTCCTTGTGATTTTGCTTGTCGAAGAACTTCTCTTCCTAGTTCATGCACCGATGCTTTGTCTTTAAGGCACTGTTTTTGGATGGAGCCTCCAACAAGTGGCTTTTTGATGGCCATTTTTGTCACTATGACTGCAGTAGGTTTTCTTCCTCCATATATGCTTAACCTATTTCCTTTCATGTTGTTGAGAGTGTCTTTCATGCCTCATGAGTGCTGCCATTCTTTTCCAACACTTAGAAAAGGTATGGTTACGTAAACCACAAAAGGTACATGTTTTCCGATGCCTAGATCTTCGTTCCTTATTAACAACATGATCATAATCAAAATGAACATTCAAAGATCGAAAATGGTTATACCTTCCTTTTCTGTCTCTGATGTCAGTATGGTGATGAGAACTTGCCTTAGCTCTCTCCCTGCAATGGAAACTGACGTGGGATGATTGGGATGTGTTCCCATCATTTTCTTTCCCCAACGATATCTCGAATGAATCTAACACCTTTGAGCACTCTCCTTTAGTCTATCTCGCGCCTGCAAATGGATGTTTGTGCACAACCTCCAAAGGTGGAGTTCTGCCTTGGCTATTAACACCAAGTCCTTCTTTCTCCTTGTGCCTCATCCTTGTAAGGAGACTCATGTTTGTCCCTGTAATTGGGATCTCCAAATCTCCAACAGACATCATACTATGAGAAGATGAAACCAAAAGTAAATCAACATATTTTACCTTCTCTTTTGATTTGAAAAGATCTGCTGAGGTTTTCTCATCATCCGTTGTTGGTGGTTCACTAACTATCTCAGCGCACTCCCCAACTTCTTTCCTCACATACGCAAGTCCTTCCTTACGGGGTAATTCCTCTACTTTTAAGGGGTTGACAATGCCTTGGCCATTAATGCCCAAGCCTTTTCCTTCCTACCCCATTCTCTTCAACAGTTTGGAGCCAATTCCTATGGTATGATTTTCGAAAATAGTGAAATCATTATCAGGAAACATACATGAAGATGAAGAACTACGTTTTACCTCACATGGGTTACGCTGCAACTTTTTCAAGGCCTCATCCTTTGCTTTCAGTTGTCGTAGCAAACTTTGCTTTTCCTCTTTCTCTTCATGTAGGTGCATCTTCAATTCATTGTTCTCTGTTTGAAGATTATATTTGTTTTGCTTCAGTTCTTCCATTGCCTCTTCTGTGGCTTGCAATTGAAGCTGCAATCACTCCTTTTCCTTTGTCTCTTTCTGTAGAGTTTCATACATAATTTCCACTCTCTTGGAAATGTTGAGCATGGTCTCGTACATCGCTTTTTCATACTTTGTCATTCTTCACACTGCAATTCACATCAACACAAAGACTGCTTTGATACCACTTGATCCAAGTCCAGGTGTGAAGAAGGACCCTTCCAAGACCTTTTACTTTTGTGATATGTGAAATTGCATTTTAAAAGAACATTAATGAATACATATGCATGCGGGAAAGAATAGGAACATAACAATAATTAGCACATGAAATAACAAGACATTGATAATGGAGTTCGTCCCAGAGGGACTACATCTCTGAGCCCCGGTAACAAGATGGTGTAGGCCGCTGCATTAAGTGATGTCAACAAAGGTGATGTACACAAGAGATGATGTCGGGATCATACAAGGAAAAATTCCCTCAGGCAGGAGTGGCTCTAAGAGATATTCCACTACTAGAATTCTCAAACAAAAGACTCCTATCAGTATGACACAAAAACATGCATGATGAACATCCCCCCAACATGGCATAAAATGGATTTCAAGGCAAAACATGCATGATGACAACAAGAGTATCCGAACAACATACAACAAGGGATCTCAAAACATAGCATGATGAGTTATGATAGCAAGTACATCACATATAAGACTCTGCATCAAATCAAGTAAGGAATCATGACAACATGTAATAAACAAGACCCTGCATCAACATCAATCAAGGATCTATGCAGCTTAATGCATAAAGAATAAGTACATGAACACATCATATACCTCACAACCAAGGGCCATCAGAAGAAGTGGATGGCACACTGCTAAAATTGCTCGGACCATCGATCTCATGGCATCAATCGTATGAAGATGATTGCTCGCACATGAATGTGGACCTTTGCACTAGCACTTAGAAAAGTGCTGAGAAGAAGAAATGAGAGAATGAAAAATCTAAGTGTACCATCAGATTTGTGGTGTTGAGTAGTGTTGAATTGACTGTCCAAAATCTGAATTCTGAGAAGTTAAGAATTCTGGGCTCAAGTAATCTTTTAGATTCCCCCGAGATTCATCAAAGATTTTATGCCATGAAGGCACTGGAAATTTGCAACTCAGATGGCAAATCTGATCTTGCCATTTTTATCGCTGCGAAAAACCATGAAAAACAAGTATAAACTTGACTATAATCTCACATGACAAAATTTTACCTCCTTGGGGGAATTTCAAGGCTCATGGTTCCGCTCCTTGTTTTTGCAGAAATCATGGTTCCACATGCATTTTGAATATGACCAAAAAACGAAGACCTCTGATCGGGAAATGAATAGTGCCATTACGTTTGTGGTGACGAGAGTTGTAAAATCCATATAAAATTTGTCAGTTTCTGAGAAAATTGAAATTTTGCCCTCTTGCAAAATTCATGGTCCCTACATTAAAAAATTAATAAAACATCTCGAAATTCGTGCCTGCCTTCTGCCTTGAAATTCGTGCAGTCTCTCCCCTCAGCTCTGGCAAAAAATGGTTGTTTATATAATATTAATGGTGGAAATGCCAATGTAATTAGTTTGGTATTGTGGTAAAATTAGCAAATGGTTTAGGAGGGGTCGAGTGGTCAAACCTTGCCCCTCTTGTTTTACCCGCATAAATATTTTTGTTATAACCAAATGTATTAAGGATGGGGTTAGGTCGGCATTGGGTTTCCTTCCCACCAAAACCCCGTGACATGGTGCATAACCGTTGTATTAACATTGGCGCATAATCGTTGGGTGTTAATAGTTTTTGAGTGCGTACTTTATATTTGGTTAGGCACTTAATAGTTTTGGTCTGTTTGTTATGGGGCCACCTAGTGGGTTGGCCCACATGACCAGGTGTGTTCAACTCCAATGAATCCAGCCATATCTTGTAACTCATTGGTCGGAATTACCACTCCTCAAACTATCAAGATAGAAGGACTTATCAAGAAGAAAAATGTTCAAGAAGTGAAAGATCACATCGAGCATCAAGAAATGAATCCAGCCATATCTTGTAAAGGATTGGAAGAAATTACCACTCCTCAAACTCTAAAGATAGAAGGACATATCAAGAAGAAAAAGGTTCAAGCAGTGAAAGATCACATCAAGCTTCAACAACAAGTTCTCCATCTTTTAAAGGATAATGCCACTTTGGTGCAAAATCGAATGAAACAACAGGTAGATCAACATCGCAGTGAAAAATGTTTTGATGTAGGTGTTTGGGTATTTTTATTGCTACATCTCAAGCAAGATATTTATGAGAAGGAAATGTTGGCAATACTACATGCACTTAAGAAATGGCAACCTTACCGAATGGGAAGACACTTCAAGGTAAAAATGGATCATGATAGTCTTAAATACTTTTTAGAACAACTATTATCTTTAAAATAATATAAAAAATGTGTCACAAATATGTTGGGTTATGACTTTCACATCATCTATAGAAAATGGAAGCAAAATTTTGTTGTAGATGAACTGTCAAGAAAGGAAGAGGATGTGGAAGCATTGTTTTGTGATATTTCTATTATCCAACCAGATTGGATAAATGAAGCAAGGGATGAATGGAAGAAGGACGAAGAAGTATGGCCACTTATTCAAAAGTTGCAAAAGATCCCAATTCAAACAATATTGACAGAGATTGAAGAGGAAGGAAAAATCATATTGGAACCTGGAGCAGTCACAGAAACAAGAACCCGCCAGCTACAAAATCGATCAATTTCAGAGTATCTCATCAAGTGGAAGAACTTGCCAGCTAAAGATTCCTCATGGGAGGACAAGAATTTTATACAGAAGCATCAAGAACTACTCAAGCGTTGAGGACAACACTTTTTGAATGAGAGGGGCATGTTAGGCCCCTATACTACTAGTGTAACCCCTTATTGTTATTAGTACAACCCCCTTATTATATTGATGTACCCATGTGGTGCCCATATTGTTACTATTGTGCCCCATAGAAGCCCATTATTGTTATTACTATGCCCTTACATTATTATTGTTATGTCAGCTCTGATTATATGATGACCCCTTAGACTCCTATATATAGAAAGGAGGTGTTTTCATTTGTATCATCCAGGAATTGTTCATTTGTGTAATGTAAAGGAGGTTGCCCCCTCGAAGAGGCTGAATTCTAAGGCGTTCAACTATCTTTTCTTTCTTTTTGTGAGCTGGTTTCATAACATGGTTTAACTTTAAAGAGTATTTTAAAATATTAAAAGTACATGTATATTAAAATACTTTATCATCAGCTGTGGAAATAATTTGTGAGTTAGTGGAGAATGTTTACTAAGAGAAAGAGTGTTATGAAAGAAACTTAGAAAAATTCGAGTTATATATCAGATTATATTACGTTTTTTATTATATAGTTAGGCTATGACAATGATTAAAAAAAAAAACAACCACAACAACAACTAAGGTTTATAAAGACTCATGCATTAGAATAAGTATTATTACACATTCAGATAGGATTCCCTGCATTAGGACAAGGAGGTCGCGAGGCCAACCTCCTTGACCTCAGTACCAGTAAGACCCGCCTAACAGGTAAAAATAGAAAAAAAAACTATACCCATTTGTAAATTTGAAATTGCAAAAAACTATATGTTAAATCTGAAAGTATACCTCAAATTTTTACAAATTTTATTATGTATACAGGAAACATTACGATGGTAAGAACAAATCAGCGACGGCGACGTGATCAGGCAGCATCACTGTCATTAATGCCACCACCGTCGTCATCATCATTTCCATGACCATCACCATCATCATTGCCTCCATCAAGACCATCATCAACACCAATCGCTCCAGCACCAGATTTGACCATGATAATGCACTCATTAGAAGCCTTATTGGAAACATTAATAGGGTCAACAATGGATAATACCAAAGAAGAACCTCAACCCTTAGTAACCAATTCAGCCGAACCAAAGAATTTTGAGGATAAAAGATCAAAGGAAGATATTTCTACAGAGCTACATTATTACACATTAGGATAGGATTCCCTGCATTAGGATAAGGAGGTCGCAAGATCACCCTCCTTGACCTTGGTACTAGTAAGACCTGCCTAGCAGGTAAAAATAGCAAAAAAACTACACATGTTTGTAAATTTGAAATTGCAAAAAACTATATGTTAAATCTGAAAGTATACCTCAAATTTTTACAAATTTTATTATGTATACAGGAAACATTATGATGGTAAGGAAATATAAGCGAGGATGACGTGATCGGGAAACATCACCATCATTAATGCCACCACCGTCATCATCACCATCTCCATTGCCATCACCCTCATCATCGCCTCCATAGAGACCATCATCAACACCAATTGCTCCAACACCAGAGTTGACCGTGATAATGCACTCATTAGAATCCTTATTGGAAACATTAATAAGGTCAACAATGGCTAAGACCAAAGAAGAACCTCAACCCTCAATAACCAATTCAGCGGAACCAAAGAATTTTGAGTATAAAAGATCAAAGGAAGATATTTCTAGGTAGTTACAGAAAATTAAACTCCCAGAATTTTCAGGAGGACGAGCTGGAGAACGCGCTGAGGCATGGTTAGAAGGAATGAACAAATGTTTTAAATTAAGAGAGTACTCTTCTTCTTCAAAAACAAAAATTGTTGTATTTCAATTAAAGGAAAGTGCCTTGATTTGGTGGGGAAATTTGGAAAAACAACTACACCTCACAACGGATAATGTTCCTTGGGAATTGTTCGAGGAAAGATTACGTGCTAAGTATTTACTTCCATGTTTTCAAGAACAACAAGCTAAACCCTTTCATACATTAATTCAAGATAATAAATCAGTGGAAGAATATGAAATAAGGTCTATGGAGCTTGTGAAATACATTCACTACTTAGATTCTGATGAACATCAAGTTGAACGCTTCATATTTGGGTTAAATCCTCGCATCAGGGCCTTGGTTAGGATGTGGAAACCATCATCAGTAGCCGAGGCGGTAAAATGTGGATGTTATGCAGAAGATCATCTAGGAACTAAAAAGGATGTTGGACCAGCAGAACCTCTATAATCATGGTTTTCAAGAAAAACTCTTCGAAAGTTTTTCAGGGGAGGTAGCTCAAGACCACCTTATGGTAATAGATTTACCCCAAGAAATGTAGGAACAAGAGCTCCCATGGCAGTTAATACTATAGCTGCTGAATCATCAAACACAAGTCCATGGAAATCTCGTGGAACTGCTAATAGAGGAAGAAATTTGAGAGGAATCAGTATGAGAGGGCGAAGCTCTATATCTAGAAACTCACAATATGATTCAAGAGGACTGACCCAGGTTAATTGTTGGGGATGTGGAGGACCACATTTTAAACGTGATTGTCCAGAAGCTTCATCAAGCATATTACAAAGGGCATAAAAAGAACCAATATCAAATACCCAAGGCAATCATAGAATCCATGCAGTAGTCAACAACAATCAAGCAACACACTAGTGCACTATAGTGGCATCCTCAGGTATTATTAATGGTATAAAATTCAAAATATTATTTGATACTAGTGCCACAGATAGTTTCATTTCATCATATGCATTAAATAAATGTGGGTTGGTAGCTCGCAAGCAAAATGATTTCAGACAGGTAGAAATGGCCTCAGGAGAACTCCAATCCGTAGACTTAAGTGTGGATCAATGCAAAATTGATCTAGGGGTCTGTTCGACCAAATTGAAAGTTTATGTTACTGTTGGACACCTAATCCTAAAGGGTTAGTGTGGAAGCCGAACAGACTAAGTAGTCCAAGGGACCTTGGGATGTGAATCCCAACGGTCACCAAATGTACTATAAATGTATATCAAATTGTTAATAAAAATGTACTGCATGTTTTATCTTTCCTATATGTTCTCCTTCACCATGTCTGTTTAACATGGTATCAGAGCCATGATGTGTGGCCTGTGTAGTTGCCTTGAATAGTGCTGGCCTGTTTAATTCTGCCTTCCTGTTCTTCTGAATACCTCTGACTGTCATAAACATTTAAAAGGAAAAGAGCATCATTACACCTGCTCCTCTGTCCCACACCTGAAGCTGCATACATGAATATAACGTTTGCCTGCCTGAAGACTGCGTACCTGACTCCTCTGCTGGCGCTGTCTGCTGTGGTACCTGCCTGAAGACTGCGTACCTGAGCGTTGAATAACCTTCCCTCTGCGCTATAATCCGGCACGTTGCTCTCAGAAACATTCAGCGTCGCTCCTCTACCTCCTTTGCTCATTCCTGTCCGATATTCTTTAAACTGTCTGTTTAATGAGATGAGGAAATTATGAAAATCGTTTTGGCGGGTAAACTTCGTCGCGGAAATCGTTTGGAGGCATCTCAGGCATTGTGAAGACCCAAAACTCTTTATTCTATGTTTCTCGTTTGAGGTGACAGTCAGTCGTGTATACTCTCTCCAGGTTTATTTCTAGTGCATTGTTAAATACATACAATTCTTTGTCCAGAGAGTTAAAACACTTGTGCATTGAATCTTTGGTATATATGGAGCATGATTTATATGGTTCATGTGATGGAAGATAGTTGGTTTATATGCACGCATTTCCTCCATACCAAGCTCAGCATTGAACAATCTCCAACATTCTTGTGCGTTGAAGTTATATATGTGCCTTGGTTTAAAACCCCTGTAAAGTGCAGTGTTGAATGTACTACTCTCTACATACATTAGTTGCGAAGGTCATTTGAATAATGTGGCAATATCTGCAATGTGTTATGTTGTGAATGCGTTGGTTAATTCCTGAACATTGGTTGGCTGATGTGCACACTGATGCGTTGACATTTTTCGTGAATCCTTGTACATTGAAATCTGAATGGAGGTGTATTGGAGCAGCGTTGTACCTGACGGCTTTTTGAGTGACCTGTAGACCAGAGACTACCTCTTGTAGATCTGTTGGTGAGCTATCGTAAAGGAACCGTTCCCGTGTGTTTGGATGACCGCTTGGAGAACTGCTCATAGAAGCGTGGAGGCGTCGATTGAAGAGTCGGGTCCTTGTTGAGGCTTTGTGTCAACCTTTGTTTTGTTGGTATCGGACTGACATGAAATGATTCGCATGAATATATAGCTATAAAGAACAGTCTGTTTCCCTCTATCCTCCTTAATATTCTCTGTGTTTTCATTAGCTTGATATTCTCTTCCAAATGAAGGTGGTATCTATCATCTCGTTTTTGGAAAAATAAGAGGCTGTCAATAGTATTGCATCCACGGTTCTCGAGTGCTCAACGTTTTCCTTCCCATTGTTTCTTCTCTCAGTATCTCCGAAACGTGTATTTTAAGCTGGCCACAGTGGAACCCCATGCTAATTCGGCCTTATCCATCAGATCTCCAATTGTGTAGCTGTCATATGGTATTATCTGGTTTGGCCAGATTGTGATGTTTCAAAATTGAACCAGAATTAATAATATTCCCCTGTGACATCAACAGCGAAGGCGAAAGCAAATTAATTTGAATGAAAGGCTGACGGATTGGACCTTAGGTGAAATCGACCTGCGCAGCATGAGTTTGGTGATGTAAATCGGAAGGCCGAGAGCTGAAAAGTGAGAGGACTGTTTCTCTGCCATTGTAATTTTTTGCCAACATTTGTGGGAAGCCCATTACTCTTAAATTTATTCCAAAAGAGTTACATGTAGCAAAAAAAAATGTTGTCCATGAACGAGGATGCAAGTTATTAATATTGGAAGGCTTGAAGTCCGAGGACCTTTCTTACACCATCATAGCAATTGGCTGGAATAGCACCACCGTGGAGCAGCTGCATAGTCGTGTGACGAGCTTTTAAATTTCATAGGCTGTTGGAATTCAGGATCTGAGCTGCTGGTGGGCATTATTGGCTTATCAATGTTTTATCTGCATTAATCACAATTTCTCCATCTGGTAGATTCATCTGGTTTTGTATCACAATCCAGATTCATAGTTATTATTGGAGTTTATGGAGACTTGTATGAGTGCTTCTTTTAGTGGTACTGAGATTCTGTTATTATGCAACAATTAAAATTTAATATTACAGATATTCAGTCCTGCTCAAGCCTGTTATGGTTCATATTTTTTATGCTAAAGGTTTCCCCTTTTAATGTGAAGTGCGTTGGAACTTGGTGCAGCCGGTAGTTAATTGTCTTACAAACCATACGACTGAAAGAAGCAAATAAGATTTTTGCAATAGCAATCATTATCAATTTTCATTCCTTTTTCTTTAAGGAGGCTGTGGACAGAGTAGTTTATTTCCTATAGAAATCAGTTGGATCACAAATCATAGGTTTTTTAAAGAATACACCTACAGTAGGCCATGAACCCACTTGTTATGAAAACTGAAACTCAATAAAGCAGTGTAATTCTTGTTTGAATATTGTGAAAATATTGCCAGTGGGTGAAATGTCTTAAGATGAAGATTGGATCAGCATTATGAAGTGAATTTGAAGCAATTTTGAAGACATTTTTTGGCAGTCATTCTAGGAGTAGTCTCTTGTAGATATTTTACATGATTTCCATAGCAGCCAGATGCTCTGAAGTTTGAAGTTGAGGACAGCACTCATCTTCACATTTATATATTTTTTTGCATTGGTCCTGCTCCATCAACCACTTTCGCGACATTGTTGCCACTTGACAAGCCCTTACAAGATTTTGTAGTAAGAGTACAATATTATTTTTTCTGTTGTTGTTGCCTCAGTTGTGTTTTTTAAGTGACATTGAAGAAAAATGGCCAGAATCAGTGAAGTATTAGAGTTCATAAAAACTCTTATACAATCTACTGTTGATGACATTACAAATCAGAAAAGGATCTCTTTCAGAAATTCAGACATGTCTACAAAATGCACAGGAAAAGATTGATTTTTTGCAGCTTGAAT
>APFE030096289.1:5028-17796 GCA_000404065.3 Pinus taeda | reverse complement strand
CTTGCGAATTTTGGAAGAGTTCCAGGAATTGCATAAGCATTCCAGAGTTGTTGGTCATCCTTAAACCATCACAGGTTGATACTTCCCTTTTCAGGTTGAAGTTTTACCTTTTATGCGGGGTGAGGCCTCCCTTTTACGGTTGAAGGTTTCTCTCTTTAAAACAATAGGATCACTTCCTCTAGCAGAAGACTTACAACTTCTTTCTCATATGTTCTCCTTCACCATGTCTGTTTAACAGTTACAACTCTAAGAACTTATGATCTTGTCATAGGTATGGATTGGTTAGAAGCTCATCAAGCTTGGGTAGATTGTTATGAAAAAATGATGAAGTAGAGGCAATTCAAATTCAAGGTATCAAGAGAAAAGTATCTTTACGTTACATATCAGCAATGAAAATGAAGCATTGCTTAAGGAAAGGTTGTCAAGCATATGTAATTCAAGAAGTAAGTAAAGAAAAAGGACCATCCTTAGAACAATATCCGGTGTTAGTTGAATTTCCAGATATATTTCCAAAGGAATTACTAGGATTACCCCCTGAAAGAGAGCTAGACCTCACAATAGAATTGAAACCTAGTACTCAACCAATCTCTAAAACACCTTATAGAATGACAGCTCTGGAACTTCAGGAATTACAAATTCAATTGAAGGAACTATTGGATAGAGGACATATTCGACCCAGTATATCACCTTGGGGTGCTCCTGTAATTTCTGTCAAGAAGAAAGATGGATCCTTAATATTATGAATAGATTATCAAGACTTGAATTGAGCTACAGTAAAGAATCGATATCCTATGCCTCGAATTGATGACCTCTTCGATCAAATGAAAGGAGTTGCTGTATTTTCAAAAATTGATCTTCGATCAAGCTATCATCAGCTAAGGATTTCTGAAAGCGATATTTATAAGACTGCATTTCGAACACGCTTTGGGAATTATGAATTTACTGTGGTACCATTTGGATTAACTACTGCACCAACAGTGTTCATGAACCTTATGAACAGTGCTTTCCACAAATATCTTGATCAATTTGTACGAGTCTTTTTAGATGATATTCTCATCTACTCCAATAATGAGAAAGAGCATGAAGACCATTTACAGATAGTATTATCCTGCCTTAGAAAACACCAGTTATATGGAAAGTTATCCAAGTGTCCATTCTTTCAGGAAAAGATTTATTACTTAGGTCATATCATATCAGGTTAAGGGATCTCAGTAGACCCTGAGAAGGTAAAAGAAATCATGGAATGGCCAATACCGAAAAATGCACATGAAGTACGAAGTTTTATGGGTTTAGCTGGTTACTTCTGAAGATTTGTGGAAGGATTCTCCAAAATTGCAAAGCCGATTACAACTCTTCAACGTAAAGGTGTTAAGTATGATTGGACTAAGGAATGTAATAAAGCATTCTCTGAACTCAAAAGACTACTAACCAGTGAACCAATCTTAAGAGTCCCTGATATGGACAAAGATTTTACGGTATGTATTGATGCTTCCAAACATGGGTTAGGTGCAGTATTATGCAGGATAGAGGAGTAATAGCGTATGTCTCAAGAAAGTTAAAGCCTCATGAAGAACTTTACGCTACTCACGATTTAGAGTTAGTCATTGTAGTACTAGCTTTAAAGATTTGGAGACACTTTCTAGTGGGGCGAAGTTTTACACTTAAAAGCGACCATTAAAGTCTACAATATTTGTTCACCTAAAGAGACTTGAATGCTAGACAAAGACGATGGAGTGAATTTCTAAGTGAATATGACTTTGGAATATCATATATTAAAGGAAGAGAAAATGTAGTGGTAGATGCTTTAAGCAGAAGACCCCATATATTCTCCCTCATACCTATCAAAGTAGACTTAAGATAACGAGTACTAGAACATCTCATAAAAGACAACTGATATTTAAAGGTAAGATCTAGTCTTGAAAGTAAAAAGCCAAAAGAATCTAAGTTTGAAGGATATGAACTAGAAGATGATGGAATCTTACGATTTCATGGAAGGATGTATATTCTTGATAATAGGGATCTTCGAGACACCATCCTTAAGGAGGCCCACAAAGCAGTGTATTGTGCACATCCTGGAGTAAAGAAAATGTATACTGATACCAAGAAACTCTTCTTCTGGTGGCATGAAAAGTGATATCGTTCAATTCGTTGCAAGATGTTTAGAATGTCAACAAGTAAACGATGATCGTTGTCATCCAATAGGTCTCTTACAACCTCACGACATTCCTATGTCCAAATGGGAGATCATTTCTATGGATTTTATCACTGGATTACCTCTTACTTCTCAAAGACACAATGCTATTCTAGTGGTAGTGGATAAATTAACGAAAAGTGCCCATTTCATTCCCGTAAGAGATACTTACGAAATTGCTGACGTAACTCGAGTATTCATAAATGAAATTATCAGATTTCATGGAGTACCTAAGAAGATCATATCATATAGAGATTCACAATTCACTTCAAGTTTCTGGATTTGCATGCAGTTAGCCTTAGGAACTCAACTAAATTTGAGTACAGCTTATCATCCTAAAACTGATGGGCAAACAGAAAGGGTAAATCAAGTACTTGAAGATATGTTGAGGATGTATGTTATGGATCAACAATCGCACTGGGAAAAGTACTTATCCTTAGTCAAATTTTCATACAATAATAGTTACCATAGCTCAATCGGAATGCCTCCATTTGAAGCACTATACGGTAGACCTTGCATAACACCGTTAAGTTGGGACAGGTTGGAAAATCGGGTGATAGTAGGGCCAGAATTAATCCAAGAAATGGAGGAGCAGGTAAAACAAATTAGACAATGGTTAAAAGAAGAACAGTATAGACAAAAGAGTTATGTAGATGCTCACAGAATTGATAGAAAATATGAAGTAGGATATTAGGTTTTCATCCGCATCAAACCAAATAAAAGCACTATTTGATTCAGAAAAGGGACAAAGTTGTCACCCCGATTTATTGGACCATTTAAAGTCATAGAAAGAGTTGGACCTATCCCCTATCGTCTTGCACTACCACCTCACTTGCATAAAGTTCATAATGTGTTTCATGTATCTGTATTGAGGCATTACATAGCTTCCCAATCTCATAACCTTCAATGGAAGGAACTGCAGGTATCAAACGAATGAATCATATCGGTCGAACCATTACATATACTGGAACGTAGGGTTCGACAGCTCAGGAATCATTTGGTAGACCATGTTAAGATCCAGTGGGACAAGTATAGTCCTGGATTGGCTACTTGGGAAGATACGGAAATCATATGTCAAAAACACCCCAACTTGTGTCAATTTTGAAGAACTTTAAACCATGTTTTGTATATATTTACTTTACTTTAAATCAGAAACTCATAACCATTTTAGAATGATCACATATAAACGTGAAATTTTATGATATGTTATCTGTTTAATTCCACTGGTACGTGGATACCAAGACGGAATATGTTATTGATCTTACTGAATTATAGTTATCAAAGTAAAGTTTAAATATTTGAGTAATTTTGCTTCTAAAGGGAATTAAGATATTATAATTTTGTTTCATTTATGCATATCGATATGATTGATGAGATAGAAATAAAAGAATGATTACATTTTAATATGAAAGCTAATAACATGAGTAGAATATGGCCGAGTATGTTATAATGTAGTTAACATGTATGAATTATACATAAATTATTTGTTTTGAATATGTTGATGCATATTTTATAAATGTATGGACAAGTGTTTATGTTGCAGATAATATCGTTACCAAAATGATCACGTGATGACAAAAATTTCAGAACAATTAAAGCTCAAAGAGATTCCATGATAGGGTGTTAACCTTGGTCCCACTAGGACGGGTGGAGGTATTACCCACTGTTTATCCTCCGAAACTTGGAGTCATGGGAGGACTGTGCGAATCACGCTCCCCTAGACGTGTGATGATGACTGCCAGATGCCTGCTGGGCAATCAGGTTGATATAATTGACACTGATACCCTTAAAAGCCTATGAATGGTTAGTTAGTATAGTTGATGCCATGGCATACTCTAGTAGAGGACGAATAGGATGGAAGCGGAAGAGATTGGGAAGGATAGGATGATTATAGAATAGCTGGGAAACTAACTGGGGCAGAACATGGATATTATAGTTGTAAAATTTTAAAAATATTAAAGAAAACAAATTCAATTTTTGTAAATATAAAGATTTATATACTCATAATAATCATTAAAATATTTTAGAAACCGTAACTTCGGGACGAAGTTTTTGGAAGGAGGGATGTATGTAATGACCCACCTATAACTATAAACAAAATATAAGTATTAGCTTACATATGAGGCCTCCATACGATAGCTACGTATGCATGGACCCATATGTAACGCACTATACATATGATACACCCTCAAACGAACAGAAAATGTTAGTTTTAAATGTTAAATTTTAATTTGTAAATTAAAATTTATGAAATTAAGTAAAAATTAATTAAATTAAATCATTAAAATAATAAATAAACTTTATTAAATCAAATTTAGGTATTCGAATAAAATCACCAAAACAAATCAGATTTTGTTTTATAAAATCAATACGTATCAAAATTAGGACACGGAGATGGAGGGAGGCGGTGAATGGAGATTTAAAAGAAGGAAGGTTATCTTGAGAGTGGGGGGGTGGCGAGCGAAGAAATGAAGGAATCAGAGGGTGGTTGGAGGAAGTACAGTTGAGAGAAAGAAAATTTGTAACACGAAGTTATCAACAGTAAGGATTGAGCTTTGTTTGTTCTGAGGTTTTTGGGCACGGGGGAACAGATTGCAGCAATTGAGAAGCAATCTGGACTGAGTATCTAGGTTGTACTTAGTCTAGCTTGGAGGTTGTAGTCTTTTGGTAACGGGAGCAAGAGCTGGAGCAATTCTGAAGCCTCTTCATCCGCAGGAAGCCAGGTAGGTACTTCTCATCAAATCAATCAATTTGATATATGAAAATCTATTAAATTTTAAAGTAGGTTCATGAAGATTTCATAGTAAATAGTTGTTTAAATTATTTACAGCCTTTACAATTTTTATGTCTACGTTTCGAGTCTAGAACAAGACTCATCCTCATGACTGAATCTACGAAGAAGAGAAATTGGTATATATATATGATTTGTTGTGCTGTTAAGGTGGGGGAGCCAACCACCTCAAGGTGAATAATCATTTTTATTTAAACATAATTTTTATTCTAATTCATATATATTTTTTTAATGGCTCTTAATTAATAAATTGTATTACTTTTTTACCTTTGTAATTTTCCATTATATTTAAATAATGATTAATGATTTTAATTTATTGTTGTTATTTTTTTATGTAAGTTATCTTATTGTTTTACGGTTAATAATAAATCTTGATATTAACATTTACTAACCTTATGTTTTTAAGAAAAATTATTGTTTGTGATAATTTATCCTATTTAAAAAAAAAAAATCTTTTTAAATTAAATTATATCCTTTTTATTTTTTTATTTGATTTTTAATCTTATGGACCTATTTTAATAGTTAATTGATCTATATTATATATATATAACATTACTAACTTTATGCTTTTTAGAGAATATTATTGTGATAAAATTACCATTTTTTTAATAAAAATTCTTTTTAATTAAATTATAAATCATTTTTTATTTTTTATTTATTTAATGTAGAATAGTATTCATTTATTCACTCTCACTAATTATAATTTATTTTATTTATTATTATCTTATAGACCTTATTTTAATATTTAGTTGACTTTCTTTATATATATATATATATATATATATATATTATATATATATTAACTATATGTAATTTCCACTCATGATATTTAAGCAATATTACTTAATACTAATTAATATTATTATTACGAGTAGGGATGAGTTAACAAAGGCCAGGGTCCAAGAAGGGGGTTCAAAAAAGGGGTGGCTAATGAAATTCACAGAGGTGGAGCATGAGAGGGTGATAGGGGAATTTTTATTTTAAACGTAAAGTGCGGGAGGTACTTGATAAATATTATTTTAAATGTAAAGTGCGGGAGGCACTTAAAATTATCAAGTACCCGCACAACCTCAATAGGGATGGAGGCTTGGAAATTAGAAAAAATTGGATTTCCCTACTCCCTTGCAATGAATAAAATGCCCTTCCCTCATAGCATCCTTACCATTCTTCATCATTTCCACACCTTCGTCCCCTGCTCCCCCAAATTCTTCCCTGTATCATACTCTCCTTCTTATCCTAAAAATTCCCCTGTCACCCTCACATGCTCCATCTTTGTGAATTTCATTAGCCACCCCTTTTTTGAACCCCATTCTTTGACCCGGCCTTTGTTAACCCATCCCTACCCCTAATAATAATATTAATTAGTATTAAGGAATATTGCTTATATATCTTGGTGGAAAATTAGGTATATTAAATGATATATTATATATATTAATATTATATAATAATTAACGTGAATAAATGAGTACTACTCTACATTAAATAAATAAAATCTAAAAACTTATAGTTTAATTAAAAGAATTTTTTTATTATTAAAAAGTAATAAATTCATCACAATAATATTTCTTCAAAAGCATAAGGTTAAGTAATGTTATATCAGGGATTTATGTTATTGTAAACAATAATATAACTTACATTAAAAAAAATAATAACAACAATAAATTAAAAGCATTAATCATTATTTAAATATATTGGAAAATCATAAAAGTAAAAAAGTAGTACAATCTAATAATTAAAGGTAATTAAAAAAATGAAAAATGAATTAGAATAAAAATTATGTTTAAATAAAAATGATTATTCACCTTGCTCTGGTCAACTTCCCACCTTGACAGCACAACAAATCATTTATATAGCCTAATTTCTTTTCTTGGTAGATTCAGTGTTAGGATGAGTCTTATTCTATACTCGAAATGTAGATATAAAACATTTGTTTAGGAAAAAAAATCTACAAATAGTGAAGAAAATATAAACCTTCAGGGTGGAAGCGTGACGAACTATTGCTACAATTGGAAGCACATTACCACAAAATGGAATGTGGGCTAATCGAAAGAATCCATTTTGAGAAAGAATATAATCTTACAACGCAGATCCTGCAAAATGAGCAATAAGAGGAGGAGTATTAGCATTTGAAGTCACATAATTACGGTGACAAACACTTCTTTATTTCACAAGCAAACAAAAGATAGAGAGCTTCGCAAGTAGGTTCGTGAAATAACCCCGGAAGGTCGCAATAAACTTTCTTCTTTTGAAAAGACAAAGCAAGAGGCTTTCTCTCATTTTTAGAACCTTTGTTCTGATCATGATGAAACGAACGAGGAAAAACTAAATTCCTTTTTCGATTCCTCCCCTCTATTATTTCTGAATCTATTAATCTTCTTCAACTTATTAAGCCAATAGAAGAGGAAGAACTAATTGATGTTATTTGGTCCTTGGAGCCGGAAAAAGCTCTTGGGCTTAACGGTTTTCCCATAAGCTTCTTCAGACAATTTTGATTCGTAATTAGAAAAAAATTATTGAGAATGCTCATAGCCTCTTGTAACAAGTCCAAGTTGGGAGGGGATACCAATTCTTCATTTTTGGAATTAATCCCTAAAAAAGTAAATCCAATAAATTTCCCAAGATTTAGGCCAATCTCTTTATATAATTATGCTTATAAAATTCTTACCAAGGTGATTGCGAACATGTTAAAGAAGTTTCTTCCCATGGTTATCTCCAAAAATCTAGGAGTATTTTTGCAGCAATGACAAATATTGATAATATTTATTGGTGTAGGAAGAAATAAACACAAGAAAGAATAGTAGGGAACCAGGTATGATTATCAAACTTGACATGGAAAATGCATTTGATAGGGTAAACCACCACTTCTTGTTTTCAATAATGCAAAAGTTTGGCATTTGTGAGGAATTCATAAGTTGGATTAAATCTTGTGTGGGCTCTTAATGGATCGTGCCTTTGATTAATGGTTGCCCAACTCCTTTCTTTCTGGTCTTGAAGGGATTAAGGAAAGGATGTCCTCTCTCCCCTATCTATCTTTTGGTTGCAGAAAGTTTGAGTAGGAACTTGGAACAGGCTCAACTAGGCTCAACAAGACAGTTTGTTTCCTGAAATAAGCATAGTCAGAAACGCTAATGATGTGAATCATTCACAGTTTGTGAATGACACCCTTTTTTTGGGAGTGGCTTCTAAAATTATTTCTCTTTGTTTTAAGTGATTGCTGGATAATTATCTAGAATTATCTAGTGGTTTAGTTAACAAGAAGAAAAGTCAATTAATAGGATGGAACATATACGATGTCTCTCTCTAGCATATTTCTAGAGCATTTAAATTCTCACATGAAGTTGGAAGGAACACATTCAGGTATTTGGGAATCCCTATCTCTCTTGGTAAATCTAATTCAAAGGATTGGATGGAAACCATTGAAAAAATCATAAAAAAATATCTTATCATGGGGTTTTCAATGGCTAAACATAGTTAGGCGAAAATTTATAATTAAATCTATGTTTTCAGCCCTCCCTATATATCTATGTTTAGATCTTTGGCACCTAAAGGAGTAATAAATCAAATTTGGATCATGTTGTGGAAATTCTTATAGAAAGGTGGGAAGTGCAATGAGAAGTTCCATTTAATTCATTGGAATACAATTCGACTTTCAAAAATGGCAGGGCGATTGGAGATAAAATATCCATATTTTATGAACCTAGTACTAGGTGAAAAAATTATTTGGAGGTTGATATATAACTCCAAGGAATTGTGGAAGCAACCCTTCATAAATAAATATTTCAATAGGTCTCATCTTAGACCTCAATCCACTAATTGGGAAGGCCTTGGTTCAAAGATTTGGAAACTTTGTAAAAAAATGGCCCTTATCATCATTGATAATCTTAACTGGCAGCGAGGGAATGGACATCAAATTAAAATTTGTATGATAATTTTACTCCTATAGGCCCAATTCGAAAATTGGATTATTTAAAGGAGCTTTCATACTAGCTACAACGTCAACGAATCATTAAATTGAAATATGTCTCTCGATGGTGTAACAACCCCTGGTTGATTTTCATGTAAATAAAATATAAGACCAAGGTCATGGGACATGTATTCCATGATGAATGTTGGGCAAAACATAATGTTGGGTATCACTGGTGATTATTATGGCTATTGAAATTGACAAAGGAAAAGTGACAATAATTGGCATTTTATTTATGAAATAAGAGAAAAGCAAGGTGAAGAGACACAGATTTGCATGAGAGGGAAATTGAAGGAAAAATGAAAGAAAAAGAACAAAATAGAAGTCTCAATGATAAAAAGGATTATGAGGGTCAATTATTAGCCTTTTGATAGTTTTTGGGTGGAGCTCTCTTCTATTTTCTCATTCTCTCATACTTTTGCACACTTGGAGCATTCTTGGAGCATGATTGGAGAAAGAAGGCAATGGAAAGCACGAAAGCACAAGGGAACAGGTGGATCAACAACTAGAATAGGGTTTCTTTGTAGGTAATAGTTTGCATGTATGATCTTCTTGTTTATTTTTGGATTCATAGCATATGCATTTGATTATCTGATTATGTGTTGTCATTGGCATGGAGGATTGCCTGGATTGAAAGTGGTTTTAGCCTCTCCTTTCCATTTTCTAGATAGACATAGTGTTGTGGGTTTTCCACTTGATCAATTTTTTATTAGTTCTAATGTTCCTTATGGTTGTGGGTCGGAACAAATGCTTTTGAAGCCCTGTAACAACTTGGGTTGAGTTACTTATCCTAGAGCCTAAGTTCAGAAAAATGCTCTGGAACCCTTGGTGTGTTAAGTTACTAGTCTTTGGAGCTAGGTTGGATAAATTCTCTGGAGCCCTGGAAGGTTGTGGTTTGAGTTACTAGTTCCTGGAACCCTAGACGACTTGGGTAGAAACCGATCTGGTTGGTGTTAGTGATGTCTGACGATTGAGGTGGAATCATTGTAGTTTTAGTTTGAAGTGGTTTGGCCTTTGGAATCCCTAGTTTGGTTTGGACTTAACTTATTCCATGATATCCCACATTCATGCTTGGAATATGGTGCATGGGTGATTGGTTAAAAAAGATTTTTGGTTCAGCCAAAGCTATGGTTGGGCGGTACATGGAAGTCTTGACTTGGTTGGTATTTCCCTATGTTAATATGAGACATTTCTTTATTGTGGTCTATGAGCATTTGTAATATTATATTAGTGATATTATGGCTGAGTTGCCATGGTTTCTATGTTTGTTATTTTTTGGTTATATGATGTGTACCATTTATGTCTTTTGTTAGGAATCGTTTAATTTTTCGATTGATTAATGAATGTATGGGCTAATAAGTGTTGTTGTAGCTATGTGGAGAGGGCATAGAGCCTTTTAGGTCATTCTTAGATGAATCACATCCTCTCATGATCAGATATGCATTCATGGCTTGCAATTCTTATGTTTGCCATGTGTTTGACGAAATGTTCATTAATGATAATTAATGATATGTCTATTTGAGGTGTTTGTGATACCTGTGCTTGTGTGAAATACTCTATTTTAGAATGTTTTCCCTTTCCTATGCAATGGTGAATGGATTATGCATGCAATTATTTTATGGGAATTTATATGTAATTTTAGTACTAGAATAGGGATTTCTAATCAACGATAGTTGTTGGAAGATTGTAATTCTTATTGGTGCGAGCAATGAACTAGATTTGCAATCTATGTGTGTTGACATGGTTAAATGAAGTAAAATACGTTGCCACCTGCGCAGAGAATGTGAAATCAGCATGAGGTTTATGGTCGTGGTTTTCAATACTGATTATTCCTTTAATTTTGATTCTGATGGAACTAATTATTAATTACACAGGAAAGTGTGGAAGAAGCCACTCAATCGCACAGGATTTGAGGGTGTATGGGAGATTGGCCACAACTTTCTACGAGCTACGCACTTGGTGATTTGATCATGTACCAGCCTTTAACACAAAGGCTTAAACTACTCATTGGATATTGTGTGAAGACTTCCTAATATCAAGGTTGACCTTTTAGAGGAATGGTAATACTTACCCCTCATGAAAATTATGGCTCAACGCTTGAGTGTTTTGCGGTGTTATTTATTAAGAAGAATGGTTTATTATGCTTAGTGGGAGAGATAATGGGTGGCCTTCAATTTTAGTATATTTATATACATATGTATTTAGTTGAGCATGATAATGATGTTTTCATATTATGAAACATGTTTGGGAATTACTCAAATATGAATGAATTGGGAGATGTTTGCACATAGGTTAGTGGTGCAGAGAATGTAGATTTTGGTGTCATTTTTGAGTCATTTGGTAAGTGACTAGTTCCTTCGGGAAACCAAATTTGTAGAAGATGTTTTTCTTTGGGAATTATGTCACCTTTTGTTTTTTTTTGCTTTGACTGCCTTCACTTTAACCCACTTTGTTAGATAATTTGTGCATAAAATAATATACATTTTCTGTCCAGATGGGGGATCAATGGGCCCAATGAAATCCATGCCCCACTTCTCAGATTACTCAAGAGTCACTTGAGGTTGTAGTGGCATTTCATCCTTTTTTTGTGGACTTACCCATCCTCTCACATTCATCACATCAAACAGTGTACCTTCTAGCATTTTGACTACTTGAAGAATCTTGAAGACATTCCTCTCGGCAGAAAAATGGTCCCCACGGGGTCCATCATGGCATGCTGAGAGGATATAAAAGACTTCATCTTCCCTTATACACCTCTTAAAAATCTGATATGATCCCAATCTGAAAAGGTTGTCCCTAATCCAAGCATAAGGGGAAATCTATTAGACAATTTTCTCTTTTCCTTGGAGGATATATTGGGAGGAAATTTTCCAACAACCAAGAAGTTTGATATGTCAGCAAACCAAGGTGTTAGCAATGATATGGCGAAGAGGTGCTCATTTGGGAGTTGATCATCTATCATCTCTTCATTTTCTGCAGGAAGGGTTAGTCTAGACAAGAAATTTGCAACCATGTTCTCTTTTCCTAGATTGTCAACAATGGTGAGATCAAATTGTTCTAATATAAATAACCACCTAATGATCCTAGCATTGACATCAAATTTGTTCATTAAATACTTAATGGTTGCATGGTTAGTGTGAACAAAAACTTGATACCCTGTAATGTAGTGTCTAAATTTGTTCAAAGAACGTACAACAAACAAGAGTTCCCTTTCAATGACCATATAGTTAAGTTCATCCTTGGTGAAATTCTTATTAATGAAATAAATAGCATAAGGCAACTTACCTTCCAATTATCCCAAGGCTCGTACATATTTTTTGGATGCATTTGTGTTAATATGACAAGGTAAGACCCAATTTGGGCCCCTGAGAACCAATGCAGTTGTCAAACTTCTCCTTGAGTTCTTCAAATGCATCTTGACATTGGTTTGTCCAAAAAAATGAATCTTTTGTTAGCAAACCAAACAAAGGTGAGGCCATTTTACGAAAATTCTTGATAAATCTCTTATAATATCTAGCTAGTCCTAGGAAGCTCCTAACATCCCTTTGTTTTTGCGGAACAAAGACTATTCTGATAATGCCAATCTTGTTAGGGTCAAACAATGTAAACTTTGAAACGGGAACTGATACTGTTACCCGTTTTATAGAGATAGCAAAAAAGTGACTCAATTTTGAAAATGGGTGATGCAGAACACACGTTTTTTTTAGAGCATAGTTTTTGGCACTATAAATTTGTTTATGTACATTGCGTTTTAGAATGGTAGTGATTTTGATGTTGATTTAAAAAAGTGGTAATTCTACACCATGCCCTTTTTTTAAAAGT
>APFE030096282.1:0-39753 GCA_000404065.3 Pinus taeda | reverse complement strand
GTTAGAGAAGCAGCAACACAAGCACATCAAAAAAATCAGGCGAGCAGCAAAAAGAGTCGATGCTCAGGAAAAGGAAAATTGAAACTTCTCATAGCAGCAATATGCTGTGTGTATATGTGACTTCTCTCCATAATATATACATCATTGCAAATTTGCCATAATTTCTTGGCGTACTGTATTGCTTATGATAAATCAATCTCAGAATACATCCATTATAGATACAGCGGTACTAGAATAATTTTGCCATAAATGTTGTAAATATGCTTCAAAACACACGTGAATATATATATCCCACGTTTATTATTATTTTAAAAATATATATAGATTTCCCACGTGTATTATTAATTTAAACAATTATATTGTTCCCAACTCCAACAAATGTAAATATACTACACTACACTATTTGTCATGCATATTTTGGATTCTTATAAATAATCAAACGATGAGTACTCCATCCCAATGGAATTGGTGTTTTGAATGTGATAAGTCACACAAGTCAGGTTGTTTTCTGTTTTCTTGGAGTGGAATGGCTGTTCTGAATGTGATAAATTGTCTCTCCATTTCCATAACTTTAAAATATCTTACACTTACATAACTCTGCAACTTTAAAAACATGGTTCCAAATAAATTTAACACCGGGGTAAGCTTTTATTCTAATCAATTCAATTCATATGATAAACTAATTTTTCCTCCTTCTATATATACATATATATGTATAATTCATCATTTACATATTCAAAACAATAAATTATTAATAAATTTGCTATAATAAAAATAGTAATAACTTTATTTGATTAAAAATATTTAGTTTTTCAACTCAAAAAAATGTTGGAGAACATCAAGTGTAGCTTTCACTAATTAATAGAAATAAAAAGACTAACGAATCAAAAATAGGGAAGATCAACCGATTTAAAATAGAAACAACAATAGTTCCCAAACCTGGTAGTTACGTCGAAGTCTCAAACATGGTCAAATTTTCCTATGGTTAAGAAAAACTTAAGTTCTTTTAATTTTGCAATGGTTTATATATGGATTTAATGGCTGACATATATCTGATATTTATATGGTTTTATGCTAGTTATAAGAATGGTTAAATAAATGGTTCATGTCATGTTTATTTCATCTATTTACTTGTAATTGTTAAATGGATGGATGTAAGACCTAATTGATGATATAATAGTTCAATGGAGAAGGAGGTGTTCCTTCTAGTTATGTTTCATAAGTTCTTTCAGTCATTTATGCTCTGTCTTGTATCCTAGACCTGAAGGTTGCATCGATGTTAAGTGTTTGACAAAATGTCAATCCCAGTTGGGGATGCTAAGGCCTAGTCCCGATCCAGGTGGATCTTCAAAACGTACTAGTGGCATGGTAAAAGGCTCAAAACTCGAAGTGGCAGGATCTAGATAAACTTAGCATTGGATCGAAGTGCTCGTCATCATGATTCCAACGGTGTGAATAACACTCGAAACCAAGTTGGTATAAAGAAGTTAGAGCAGGTCAACTTTTATATTTGAATTGTCCAAGTGGATGGAGGAGTGATGTGGTAGACACTCTCAGCGAATGGGGAAACACCAAGTGGTAGGCTACCATTGGTCTTGTATATCACATATCAGAGCAAAAGGAAGAAGCAGCTTAAGGAGAATTGGCCCTGGTGGGATCTTGATTGCAATTGCGAAATCACATATTCTAGGTCGAAGGAGGAACAATTTTTAAAGAATTAGCCCCCAACAGAGCCAAGGTTGTAATGCGATCAAATCACAATTGCAAATCACAGCAGGAGTAGTCACATGGAGTACCACCCTGGGATCCACAATTGCGATTTTACGATGGGCTTTGAACCCGATATTTTATCCATTGTATTTTATAACCCTGGCGGGTCCGATGTTATTGCAAATATTTGGGTCGATAAGGTGATTGTAATTTTCTTATTGTGATTTACGATTTGGGGCTTCTGGACCTGATACTCTATGCATTTTATTTCATAATCCTGGTGGGTCCACAGAGTTCCTGATGTATGGGTTTTTGGTTCATCTGCTAATTGTGATTTGAGATGGGGACTGTTTTTGGTTCATCTACTAGTTTCTTCAGATCTTTGTTTTCATTCTTCAATATTTCTATGCTAGACAGTGATAAGTCAAGCTTAAATTGATGTTCATATGTCATTTCTTCATGAAATTCAGGTACATTCCCACATGCATATGTTTCATTTAACTGAACACTTTCCTTCTGATAGGGTTTTTTCTCCTTCCTCTTTCTCTTTCCTTTCTCATCATCTCTTTTAAGTCATAAAAGGCTATATACTTTAATTATAATACTGGTTTGTGTTAAAAATATATTGTAATAATATTTGTACTTTTTGCGTTATGGATTGTGCTTTAAAATGATTATTAATTTTATTATTATCAATTTGGTGCTCGCATTCGACTTTTTCTACATCGGGTGGAAGATTTTTGGTAGTGAATACAAACCGATTTCGGGTGAGGATTCAACTCATAATTCAATTCCTCCTGACAGAGTCGCATTTTACTACTTCTATGTCGGTAAATTGATTTCAACCTAGAATTAACGTCTGAATTCATTGTGCGTGGAAAGGGTCGCATCTCTTTTTCTGCATACATGATTAATATATTTGTATTAAAATAATTCTCATTTTGTTTTTAATAAGTTTAAATTATAATTTATAGAATAACTATTTATTTAAATCAAGTTTAAATCAAGTTTAATGTTACAAAATTAAAAAATATTTCTTATTGCTAGCATGCTCGCGTGTTGCTGGTAGGCTGGCTCACACTGGCTTGACGTTGGGTTTATCTCCTTCTGATTCATCATAGACTGTTTAGACCTGCGAACAGCAGCATTGTTATCACTATACATTTCTTTCAATATTTAAACCCCATTAAAGTACCTCTGCTCGCAATACAATTCGCCTTTGAATCGAATCACTGTATTCAAATGCAGACCTGCATCTTCACACATCGACCATTTAACATGACACCATCCATAGAATTATAGCGCTATGCTTTTCCACCTTTTAAATCGATCTATTCGCTGTCAGCTACAACGCCCTCATAACATTAATGTCAATAACTTTTGCATCAGTCTTCAATTAACACAGTCTCATACATCTTCAACGCATTCATTTAATCTGGTAAACGATGCTGGTTCATACCTTGAATTTAACTCCACGCTGTAGCGTCTCAAATATGCTGCACCCAACACTATTACTCTGCAATGATATTTAAACAAACTTCTTAGTTTTTAATTGAACTGTGCCAATCAATTGCCTATGCTGGAAATCGAATTCTCAAAGGTTGATACAAAAGACCGCTTGTGATTCAGCCCTCCTTGCGCTGATCATTCCTCAGTCACACAGTGTTAATAGAATTCAAACTTCTACACAGAGAACGTAATCTCCAATTTGTGCTGGACAAGGCCATTTAACAATAAACCCATTGCTTTTGATCCCAGGAGATGGCGCCGCACAACATTTGTTCGAGATGTAAAATATGTGGTATTTGACGAGGCAGAAAATAATAGAAATTCAAGACCCAACGATTTTGATTATAATTCAAAAAATTGATTTTCAGATTTCATAAATCTAAAATTAATAAAATTTCTTCTCTTTTAAACAAAAATTTGACAGATTTCTTACCCAAAATTCACTGAACAATTCAATGGAGTTTTCCAAAAATTTGTACAACTGGAATCTCCTCCTCACATCCACTGCAGCATTACTGGAGCTCTGATACCACAATAATGGCAGAAGTGTCCTCAGACACCTAATTTTATTAATCAGAAAAAAATAATTACATAATTGATCTTGTAAGAGTTTACACCCGAACAACCAAACACTCTTGCAATGAGCTATTTACAGGCTCCATGTCCTAACTACCTCTAATTATGGATCACTTATTAAATAACAAGTGTCCATTTACATTAAATGCTATTCAAACCAACTAGCTAACTAATCTCCTAAAATAGAGCTTAAGATACGACACATTTGGAGAGTCATATCTTGTTACAACAATATACTAATTTCTAATTGTCTCCATTAAATAATTAATCATTCTAGAATAATAATTATTAATTTAATTTCTTAAATTAATAATTATTTTATTTCAATTTTATAACCTATGATAATAAATTATTTTTGGATCATCTAACAGTATTAATCTCCAAGGCTTTCCAGATTTGCAGCATTACACAATGCTTAAAATAGTAAGGTAGGAGAGCAACCTTATATCATATGGTTGTCCAAAATTTATCCACGTGGCTTCAAACTAATTCCCAATGAACTAACATGAAATTGCTGAGAATGAATCCTTGCTTTTTGTACTTGTAAAAAGGTTTCGAAACATGTAGTCTTTTGTACATATCATCATATGATATATTCATCCTCAAACATGGAAAGTTTTACAAAAACCTATCATTATTTGATGCATTAGTTCTAAAACCATATCAACCATTGAGCCATTGACCTTCAATCCATGAATTCAACGGTGGTAAAAAGAAACACATACTACCATTAAACCATTGTCCTTCAATCCATGAATTCAACGATGGTAAAAGGAGATACATACTATATGGGGTTTACCGATGAGTCTCGCTAGGTGAAGCCTAAGAGATGAGGGTTCAAATCTCATTGAGTATATATATATAACTTGTTGTGTGAAGGTTCAAATCTCATTAAGTATATATATATGATCTGTTGTGTTTTGGCTAGAAGAGTAGGGACCCATAGGAATGTCTATTGTCGACTTACACGCGGTTGCTCGTAACCTAAGTTTAGATTTGATCCTGAATTTATTCAGGATAACTCTCCCCAGTTATCATCTTTGAATTTAGGCATCCAATTAACTTTACGCACATCCAATTAGCTTTACGAATAGGCATCCAATTAACTTTACGCACATCCAATTAGCTTTATGAACATTGAATTAGAATGTTGTGCGCTTCTTAGAATATAAGCAGTCTACAATCTTCATTTTCACATTGCGTTTTAGGCTTTTATATGTGTAATGTTCTAAAGTAATGTGTTCTTCACCTGTTTGTCGCATCAATCACTCAATGTGAAATATCTGAATTGATACTTAGAGCGAGTTTCATTGCCATAACATATAATCAATCTCCATTTTCTTGCAATCGATGATCCACACTGACATATGCCTTAACTACGTTGGATCCCACGAGAATAATTTAGGTCTAACCTGTAATTTCCAATCACCATCAAATTTTATTACAAAAATGACCACCATTAGCATACTGCAATTCAAACAGGCAGTCAATGGGATGGTAAATTCATCACCAAAGACAGTAAAACGAGAGGATGGAAAACGACTTTAGAAAGAACTATTAAGATTGGAGAGGTCTTGGTTGAGTCAGGCAGATATGCCAAACTAACCAAGTATTACAATACTGACCCCAAACCTTCCCAATGAAGTCGATATCTTGGAATATCAGAGGGCTCAATTTCCCAAGGAAAGGGAGACTTCTAAAAAATTTGATAATGGAGGAAAAACCAGAAATCCTTTTTTTGCAGGAGACCAAATGAAATTCGATACTTTTGGAAAAAATTGCAGCTAAGGCCTGGCCAGGAGGGCTAGTTACAACTGTAGATGCTCAAGGAGCTTCAGGAGGACTTGCTATTCTCTGGGATGCAGGAAAAATCCAACTAGTTAATATCCATGCAAATAAAAGCTTCATTCAACCCATATTTC
Source organism: Pinus taeda (assembly GCA_000404065.3). Classification (NCBI taxonomy): domain Eukaryota; kingdom Viridiplantae; phylum Streptophyta; class Pinopsida; order Pinales; family Pinaceae; genus Pinus; species Pinus taeda. The sequence continues at coordinate 34,036 of APFE030096282.1, read as the reverse complement.
ATCTTCTGGGTACGAACATCTATGGCCATATCATAGATGTATATTTTCCGCAAGAAACTCAACAGAAAGCGGAAATACTAGATGTAATATCGCAGCTCAACGCAGATAGGACATTCCCGCTCTGGGTGTCTGGAGGAGATTTCAATATGATTGCGTCAATAGAGGAAAATCAAGGAGGGCGCTGCAGAATAAACAGGGATGGCTCACTCCTAAAAGATTTTATCCAAAACCTCTGACTGATTGATCTGCCCACCTCCAACGGCCTCTACACCTGGACTAAAAAATGAGTAGCTCCATTGCAAATCGCGTCTCGCTTGGATCGGTTTCTAATTTCTGATAATGCAGTACACATCGGAGGAGAATTCACAGCCACCATTATTCCATTCTCCGGATCGGATCAATGGCCATTGCATTGCATTGGAACAGGATTGGTAACAATATAAAAAGACCCTTTCGATTTGAAGCTTTCTGGCTCTCTCATCCAGATTTCAATGACTTCATCCGTACAACATGGCAAAATTGTAATCCGACTGAGGCTACAAAAATGGCTAGATTCCAAAAAAAGTTGAAGCTGCTCAAGGAGGAGATAAAACGCTGGAACAAAACCACTTTTGGCAACATTTTCAGGGAGAAGGAACTCCTCATTCAAGAAATAAAAAATATTCAGCAAAGAATAATTTCGGAAGGACGGTCGGAAGAACTAGTAAAAAAAGAACAAGAAACGGAAAAAAAACTTCTAGAACGAGATCTATCGAAGGAAGTTCTTTGGCGGCAGAAATCTAGAATCAGATGGCTGAAGGAAGGGGAGAAGAACACCAAGTTTTTTCATAAAACTACAGTCCAAAGGAGAATGAGTAATCAAATCTCACAAGTCAATAATGCACAGGGAGCCAAAATTGAAACCCATGAAGGAATAGAACAAGAATTTCTCCATTACTTTAGGAAAATGAACCAAGAGCCCAACATCAATAGAGCAGAGGCGATCGACAGAATCATATTCCTCGCTTAATAACGGAAGACCATAAAACTCTCCTTCTCAAACCTATCAGTATTCAGGAGGTGGAGACAACAGTGAATTTATTAAAAGCGGGAAAAGCTCCTGGTCCAGATGGTTTTACTTCAAATTTCTTTCAGCATTTTTGGGAGCTGATCAAATGGGAACTATGGCAAGTAGTAGAAGAGTCGCGCACTCTAAGATGGATGTATCCGGGCCTGAATGCAACATTCATTGCATTAATACCCAAGACAGAGGATTCTAACTCTCTTGATAAATACAAACCTATAGCCTTGTGCAATATCATCTACAAGATCGTCTCGAAGGTAGTGGCTCTTCGGCTGAAACCCATGCTCCCCTTCATCATTTCACCAGAACAATCCGGATACGTCGAGGGACGAAAAATAACGGATGGGATAATTCTCACCCATGAGATTATTCATTCCCTCAAGCAGACAAAAAACCAGGTATGTTACTTAAAATTGATTTATCTAAAGCATTCGACAGCATCAGCTGGGACTATATGCAAAAAATTCTGAAAGCTTTTGGTTTTGCCTCTTCCTGGATTCGCTGGATAAGTAGTCTCATTTCTTCCACTTTTTTTTCCATTCTCATAAATGGGATCCCATCTTCCACCTTCCGCCCTTCCAGAGGAATCAGACAAGGGGATCCTCTGTCGCCCTTTCTGTTTGTAATTATGGCGGAGGTATTAGGACGCAGCATAAATTCGGCCATCGTATCCCGAAACCTCAAAGGCATTACTCTCCACCAAGACCCCACCATCTCTCACCAGCAATTTGTTGACGATAACATGTTATTTGGGCACCCTTCTGTTCAAGAAGCTCGCACCTTAAATGCTTTACTTGACAATTTCTCTAAGGCCTTTGGAGCCCTCATCAATAAAGTGAAATCCCAGATCTTTTTCTTCAACACTCCGCCGACAACTCAAAGAGAAATAGCACGCATTCTAGGCTTCTCCGTAGCTTCCCTGCCTTCCAAGTATTTAGGAGCGCCTTTAATTGCCTCTACCCTTAAGCACTCCTCATGGACCAACCTGTTAGAAAAGCTGGAGGCTAAATTATTCCTATGGATGCATCACACCCTAAATATGGCCAGCAGGCTTGTGCTAATCAAGGCAGTTCTTCAATCCATGCCTCTCTACTTTTTCTCCATAATGGCAGCGCCGAAATGGGTGGTTAAAGCTATCAAACAATTACAACGCAACTTCCTTTGGGGAAGCTCAGGACCAAATCGAAAATGGGCTCTGGTCAAATGGGAGAAGGCTTGTCTTCCAAAAAATGCAAGAGGCATTGGTCTTAGAGATCCAGAACATAGAAACATGATCATGGGAGCAAAAATATGGTGGAAATGGCTATCATGCCCAAACATACCCTGGGCCAGATTATGGACAACGAAGTATGCCAACAACTTGCCCTTGGAGGAGCGCATTAGAATGTCGGAAATAAGCAAGGGATCGGTAATGTGGAACTCAACTATCAAGCACAGAGATTTAATTCAAAAACACAGTATTTGGGAGGTGAAGGATGGCTGCACAACAAGATTCTGGACGGACTCATGGCAGCAATTCCCAAGCATAAAAAACCTCATCCAAGGAATACCCGATCAGGACATAAGTCAGTTGGATAAGGTAAGTTACTTCTGGAGATCCAACAATGAATCAGACCACAGAGACTAGAAAGAGGCGCGCAACATTTTACCAGACAACCCGGAGGCAATCCATCTCTCTCTATCCGAAGAACTACAAAAAAGGAAAATTCTTGGAGGCATGTAAGGACAAGCTGAGGTGGGGGTACGAAGAGAAGGGCACATTTACAACTAAGGAGGCTTACAACATTATTCTAAAAGACTGACTCATCAAAGACAAATTATGGGAAAAAATATGGAATCCGCCAATATGGCCGAAGGTCTCTACATTTCTCTGGCTCCTGTCACACAATCGAATTCTCACATGGGATAACCTCAGGAAAAGAAAATTCGCAGGTCCTTCAATTTGTCTCAACTGTATACTGGAGGAGGAATCAGCGTTACATCTCATGCAAATTTGTCCATTAGGAAGGAGACTTTGGGAGAAAGTCACATTTCGATGTCGGAAGGAAGGGAGAGTGTTGGGGGACATCAATAACACTCTGCGCAATTGGCCCCAAAACCCTTATCAATGCAACATTCTCAATATTCTTTGGCAAACCGTTCCATGACTACTGATGTGGAATATATGGAAAGAGCGGAATAGGCGGATATTTAAAGATCAAGAAATGCAAACGGAGCAGGTATGGAAAATCATACACAATAACATCCAAGAAACCCTGTCTACTAAATGCTGGTCCCAAGAGGAATTTTCTTCCACTCCATAGGAACAAGCTATATGGAATAACTGGCAGATCCAAATTCAAAGTCCTAATTCTTCTCAAGGTAACTCAGCCAGACATCAAGATTCCCCAACCAGTTGGACTCCTCCGCCCAAAAATACATTTATGCTCAACTTTGATGGGGCGTCGAAGGAAATCCGGGAAGCACGGGATATGGTGGAGTAATAAGAAATAATCAGGGCAACCCTCTCACTATTTTCTTTGGTTCAATTGGATGGAACAAAAATAATGCAGCAGAATTGGAAGGACTATGGAGAGGGCTCAATATCGCGCAAGCTCAAAGGTACAGTCCTCTTATAGTGGAAGGGGATTCTCAAATTATTGTCAACATGGTATCAAAGATCCAACAAGGCTCAGATGTACAGAAGGTGAGTAGCAGCTGGAGAATGGTCACTAGGCTTGAGCTACTCCAACAATGGCTAAGAAACAATAAAGCCATATCCTTCAAACACATCAGAAGAGAAGGTAACAAACTGGCAGATTTTCTTGCCAACCTAGGAGTGGACAGGGGAAAGGAACTCTTTGAAGGACCATTACAGGGTATAGCTTCAGAGACAGAATTGTCCACATTTCAGGCTATTCTAACTAGTGATATGCAGACAAGTGAAGAGGCACACCCGGATGCGGGTGTTCGTATTTGCATTGAAGGGGAGTTATGAGCACGCCACGCGGAGAGGACAGCGGGCAGGTGAACAGGAAGGCGATGAGGGATATTAAGCAGACTAAAAGGAAAGGCATTCAATGCCATTCATTGCAGCTGCTGTCCCAAGGCAAGCGCAACGACAATATCAAGATGGAAGATTTTGTTACAGGAACATTCTTCCCAGCTCGGTTCTGGTTGCAGGAAGAGAGCTTGCTCTCAAAGGAAGCGAAGGGTGATGGTTTGTTGGGGAACGAGGAAGGTGGCAATGGCTGGAGCAGGCCCTTCCACATAGTATTTTTCAACCCTGTGTATGCCCCTATCTTAAAGCTCCCTCGGGATGTAGTGGTTGGGACTGATAGCGGGATTCGCTCAGTGGTGGAGCAGCATTGCAACAGTGACGTTTCCCTTGCTGATGAGTTCAACTTCTTCAAAGTTGCAGCTGTTTGGGGTTCAATCTGGGTGTTAACCAGTCTTCAGGCTGGGTCGAGGCATCCTTTGAATTTAAGCTCGCTCGCCTCATACTAGATTAAATACATGGCTCCTTGTTTAAGGGCTACTCCTCGGCGTGGGCGTAATTATGGACAACGGGGAGGTTTTGGAGGGAGAGGCAGTCAAAGCCCTCATCGTATTTCACCTCTCACCTTTGCGTCGCCCCCTTCGACAAGATCTGAATAGTCTGGCCACTCCATCAGTAATACAGTGCAATCAGCAAGGTTTCAATTCCGACGCCGGTCAAACAAACCACTGATTTCTGCTCTTGTGACGGTCATCTTCTCATAAGAAGACGAGGAGGATGTAAGTCTGAAGGAGGCTTTTGAGGAGCAATCGCCTTCTCCCTCGGACAATTCCTCGCAGAGCAGGTGGATGGAAGATAGTTCTTATGCCCCTTCATCACAGATGAAGTTAGAGGAAGAAAGCACTTTCGCTCATTCAGAGGAGCAAACAGAGGTGCTTCAGGAGATAGGGAGCATGAAGGATAAGAACATTCTAGATAATGCACAGAAGAAAGCAGAGGCACCTCAGGAGATGGAAGATATTAGGCAGGCTTCGTCCCATAAGAAAACCATGGATGAGGAGCCTAATAATTCCTTTGCAAACATTATGTATCTCAAGCTGCCGCCGGGAATGAAGCCCAAAGATGTCGAGGATGGTGTGGAGGTCACCTGGGAGCGAGCCCTGGATAAGGAGACCGGGCAAGGATCAATAAATCACAAGTAACAAGATCTGTTTTGATGGGTCAGGTCTCATGCTCTGTTTTGGTCTTCCGATATTCTGGTTCGGCTCTACTGGCTCGGCTCTACTGGCTCAGCGTTTGGAGGCTGGCGACGAATCCAGCAAGACAATGGCAAGTCAACAAAAACTTTTTTTGTATCTTTGATAATGCCAAGCAATCTGGCAGGTCTTCTGGCCTGTAAGATCTTTTCCAATTGCTTTTAAGTCTGCTCTCGCTTGTATTAAATTGTATAATGTTCCTTACAAACGGTGGAACAAACAATTTTGTTAGAATTTTTGATAGAGAGCTGCCATGTCACTCTCAGAGGTTCAATCCTCTTGTAAATATTTTTACAGTTTTTTAATATAAGTAGATTAGTCTTTGCCCAGAAAAAAAAAATAAAAAATATCAAAGCTGGTATTCAATGTGGTAATCAAAATGAGTCGAGTTGCATGTGGTAATACCTTGAGGCAATGCGTTGAGGTAAGTCTTTGCACTTCACATGGTAAATATTGGAGGTAATGCATTGTCACATACCGAAGACACACACTATCATCATGATAACCTCTATAATCATCCTAATTTATTTTACCAATACCACGACCACCATGAGCACGATCATCATCACCATAATGTCCTTTTGTAGAAAGTTGTGGGCTAAGAGTTCGAATCTAGCTTTCATTGAAATCATGGCCATATCATCTGTACTTTGAATAATTGCTATCTCAGATCCTGGCTGGTTTCTTTAAGGTGCATCAATTTTACCAATACCACGACCACCATGAGCACGATCATCATCACCATAATGTCCTTTTGGAGAAAGTTGTGGACTAAGAGTTCGACTCTAGCTTTCATTGAAATCATGGCCATATCGTCTATGCTTTGAATAATTGTTATCTCAGATCCTTGCTGGTTTCTTTAAGGTGCATCAATTTTACCAATACCACGACCACCATGAGCACGATCATCATCATCATAATGTCCTTTTGTAGAAAGTTGTGGGCTAAGAGTTGGACTCTAGCTTTCATTGAAGTCATGGCCATATCGTCTGTAATTTGAATAATTGCTATCTCAGATCCTTGATGGTTTCTTTAAGGTGCATCAAGTTACAGTTTCCACCATATTTACATATATTCTCTTCATATTTCCTTTCTAGCCAAATTAAAAAGAAATCTTGTTGCTACAAATTATAGTCATTGTTCAAGGAAAACAATAATATAAACATACTTTCATGTCGATGTGATTTATGCGTTAATACAAGTTTTCGATGATTGTGGAGCGTTATTCAATGACTACAGAGCGTTCCCCTTATACTATGCGCATAGACTATTTTATGTTGATTCCAAAAATTCAACGCATTGTATTACTGTAATACGATCATGCAAAAACTTCTTGAAGGAGGCGATATTCATGATCTTGCCATTGTAATATATCATTGTAACACATGATATGGAGGTAACGTTCATAATATTGCCATTGTAACGTATCATTGTATGGTAACGTTCATAATATTGCCATTGTAACGTATCATTGTAAAGCATGAGATGGAGGTAACACATCATTGTAATATTAATTTACCACGGAATCCCAATGCTGGAAGCAACACATTATTGTAACGTATGAGGTAATTCCAGATGAACCTACCAACACTTATGCAGGAGGGTAACAACACCTGAGGAAATACCAAATTTAATCATAACATTCAAGACCATATGTAATTAAAGCCCAGTCCATTCTACATCTTCTGCCAACTTTGTCATCTTCTGTCAAACCTATAAAAACGCCAAATTATATCCAATCAAAGGTGTATGTAATGCATGTTATTTCCATATCATTCATGTAGATTTGCTGGCATCCTATACACTGTCTCTGCAAAGTTTTCATTGCCATATTGTTGAGTGCTCTTTTCATATTTCAAAATTCGTATTTTGTAACATTTGTTCTATGTGCCTGTGACCTATATAATGCCTCAATTTTACTAATTGTTCCCTGTTCCTCAATTTTGTCCAATTTTACTTCGAACACAATCATGTCTCCTACCGCCCCCTGGCCAACATTTCCTGCTTTCAACAAAGTGCCTCCAATTTTTTTTTAATCTTTCTTACTTATTTTGCAAAAAAAAATGTGGGGCACCTCCCTCCATGGTAGTTGTTTCAACTTCGAAGTTGCAGAGACAACCAAAGAAACATCAAAAACCTTTTCCTCTCCCTTTTCAACATATATTTGCTCAGATTGTAGAATTGTCTTTACACACAAAATACTTCCTTTTTCGACTGTTGTTGCATTCATTTCTTCTGTTGGTGTTGCAATATCTCGATTTTTCCATGACACTCTACTAATACAGTTTCCAATTGCATCATCTAATAAAGTAAGGACGACCCACAAGAGATATTTTCATGAGTGATGAAACTAGATTTTGATTAACATAATGACTCTTCATGGATTCTGAGGATGACAAAGCCCTCAACTCTTTGGTTTTGAAAATTGGCATTGATATCTTTGTATGTTTTAGTTTCATTGTCAAAGTTTCCTTGCTACACTGGTTTCGATCCTTCAGATTATTTCTCGTCATATATTTCTTTTCGAGAATATTTTCACGTTTCACAAGTTCACTTGATGTATATTTTCTCCTATTAACTCTTGATCTAGTTATTGCAATTTTTTTCTTCTCATATATATATATATATATATATATATTTTCTCTTCTATGGGATACTCTCCCCTTGAGATGCTGTTGGTTTTTAACACTGACACATTCTTCTTTCCTCGTGATTATTTTCATTCTTTTGAACAAATCCCCCTGAGATAAAGCTAGGTCATTGGTTGTTTTTTATTATTAATTTTTGCCATTTCTTAGATATCCATGGAGATTGTGGGTTTATTTTCTTGTTTTGTTTTGGGTCATTCTCATGTTTCCTTTGCTTGGGTTGAGTTACTATTTCCTAAAGCCTTGGCTGGACAAACGCTCTGGAGCCTTGTAACAACTTGGGTTGAGTTACTAGTCCCGTAGCGTTGGTTGGAACAATGCTATGGAGCCTTTAGTGTGTTGAGTTACTAGTCCTAGAGTCTTGGTTTGACAAACGCTCTCGAGCCCGGTGCCAGCTGTAGGTTGAGTTACTAGTCCTGTAGCCTTGGTTGGAAAAAACACTCTAGAGCACTCGAAGGCTTGGATAGAGATCTGATGATGGTTTTGTGATGTCCAATTGTGATGTGGAATCACTATTTTATGGGTTGAGGTGGATGTCCTCTGGATGGATGATTTTGAATTAATGTGTTCTATGACATCCCACATTCATGCTTGGAATATGACATGGGGGTGAATCGCTGAAGAGAGATTTGGCTCAACCATTCTTCAGTCAGGTAGAACATGGAAGTCCCATCCCAGGTTTGGATTTGGCATCATACATATGAGGTTATTTCTTCTTGTATTTATATGAGTATTACACTGGATTCTATGTGGTTTATATGGCTTTGATTTCATTGCTATTTCTGTTGTTATTATGTTTGTTATATGCGTGATTTATAATAGTAGTTACGTACGACTCTCATCATGTTTTTACTTGTAAATGAATGATCAATGTATCTATGATCTAATGGATGAAAAGAAAATTAATGTGTTGAGGCATCAATGCTACTTAGCGATTATGAGCTAAGTATGAGACCCCTATGCTCATATATGTTTTTTACACTTGTAGATTACATATCTATGATATGTCTGACGAAATTCCAGTCATGGTTAGTAGGGGTCCAATCAAGGTCTCATTCAATTGAGTGCATTTATATTTTCTATTGGGTGCAATATTTAAGGATATTTCAGGCATCCTTTTCCCCATTTTAGGCCATCTTTCCTGATTTCAACCTAAAATCTCCCTAGTCTAATGTCACTGCCTCTAATAAAGAAGCAATCTTTTATTTGACTTATTATTATGTTATTTTCTTCCAAATATTGAATGAAACGATGATTTTTTTGGGATGACTAACTAGGGTGTATTTCAAAGAGTTCCTTAGAATGTTTTTCTTCTAGGTATTTCCATAACTACTGATGACCATGGATGAATGGTTTTTGTTATTCGTTGCTGCTACACGGTTAAAGTTGTTGTTACACCTCGGGATTGTCATTCTCTTCTGTTACACCTTGGATTGTCATATCTTTTTGTTACACCATGAAGTTGTTGTTACACTATGCATTTTCAGGACCTTAGCTTTTACTTTCAAAGACAATGATCAAAGAGTTGTATAAAGTAATGAAAATATGGGTGGTTATAACTAGGTGTCTAGACAGGAGTGGTGTAACCACAATGATCTTTATTGAAACAACTTGTAACAATTTATATCTTTTTAAATTACTTATGTAAGCATAATCAACAAGAGAACCATAGATTCTCATGATTGCTTTGTTTTTTCAATTTTGGGACAGTGCAAAAGGGTTTATAAAGAAATCTTAGTCTCATGTAAGGATATAGACAAACAAAAGGATAAAGATATTGATATTCTGATTTTTGTACTCTTCAGCCATTCTTAATACAAAGTATATCTGGTGATGTTACATAAATTCTTGTGTTGATACTTTAACTAAGTCTCCATTTTCTTCCTGCACTCTGCTAGAGAGGAAGGGTCCTCCTCTTTAGCGTGGATCACAATGTTAGTAGAATAGATATTTCTTTTATGTGTTGAGTGTGGATTTCTTGTTATCGGTGTACATGTTCAGTGTGGTATAGACGTGCTTTTACTTTCAGATTACTGTATGTGTTGTTACAAAGGTTAATTAATTCTATGTATTTAATTCTTGATAGTATATGGTGCATAATCTTTGTTCTGAAGCTTTTATGAAGTGCAGATTCTTTCCTTGATGAACGTATTTCATTTCTCGAGTGCGCTTTTTGATTTTTGCATGTTGAATGTCCATTCTGCAAGATTATTTTAAATCCCTGCAAGCGTGTTCAACGACATCTTTTCTTTCCTGTTTCGCCTAGCTGCTACACGTATCAACACAGAGAGTGAAGACACCTTTGAAATAAAAATACTTACCCTGGTTGATAATTATTGGTTCTGGAAGTAGTAAAAAAGACCAAACATTTTGGTGACGTTTATGGGGAAGGTTGTCAATTGGTACAGTCATCCAATGCTTTCTTTAGAGTTCTTTGTTTAGAGTGTTTCTAATTTTACTGGCATTGGATGGTAAGCCGAGAGGTAAGAACCTGCGCATCACTCTGACACACTTAAGTGGGCTCACCACTATAGTACTTGAGGCCCTTAGGGTGAAAAAAATTACACATAGGGTCCATGTGCTGAATGTATGAGTGAAGAAGAAACGAAATTTAGGAACTCTAATAAATCTATAGGTAAAATGGGTCATAAAAAGAACAAGAAAAACATTGATCAAGGGAGAAAAATATTTATCCAAGAATTGATCTCAAAAGTAGAGAGAGAGCAGTCAAATCCACATATAGACAAAATAAAAGCAATCCCATAGAAAATTGTTACTTCTACATCAAAATCAGGAGTATCTGGCTCCTCTGTTTTAGGACCCCATTTTCCTCAAACTAGCCTACAAACTCCCAAATCCGAAGACTCAACTCAAGAATAATAAGGAGAAGCTAGTGGCTAGGATTTTGGATTAAAAGGACAAGGGGAAACTAGTGGGAAACATCAAGAACCAGAATAAGAAGAACATTATTTCACTTTCCAGTACCCAAACTTAGGGAGTGAAGTAAAACAACAAACCCCAGAACAATCTGAACAATTATCATAGGAATCCTTATCCACGGAGAATTCGCCAGAGCAATCTTTAGAAGGGTACTCACCAGAATAAGAATCCAGAGAATTTTCAATGGGAGACAACAACAACAAATAACAATGATAGGAAAGATGAGATTATCACCACTTATGAATTTCCAATAAGTGATATAAGGGGAGAGGCTCCCATGAAGAATATCTCTCTATCATCCCTTTCGTCTTTCCAAGGACTGAGTGTAGAAGATCCTGATACTTTCATGTTTGATTTTGATGTTCTGTGCAATATTTATGATTATACTTCAGATGCTTAGAAGCTAAAACTATTCCCTTCCACTCTGAATCAAGCAGCATTACGATGGTTTATGGGACTAGGTTCTTCCACTATTCGAACATGGGGAGATTTGAAGACTATATTTTTGGAAAAATACCAGGACTATTGCTAGACCAGAGATTGAAGATAGGATATATTCAAAATGACACAGAAGGAATAAGAAAACTTGGAAGATTATGTGGAATGGTTCCATTATAATCTACAGAGATCCAAACATAACGATATGGATTTGGAAATTTTGAAAATAATATATATACGAGGAATGAGAGATGATTGCCTCGACATGTTGAACCTGTTGGGAAAAGGAGATATATCCCATGAACCATTTGATGAGATAATAAAACTCTTCTTAAGGTGTTCACAAGGATCGTCACGGGGAAGAATTATGGCACAAGATTCCTATGTTAGAATACAAAAATCTACAAATGGAGGTGTGAGTAGTCTATGATGATGTATCATCTTTCATTTTCGGGTGCAAGTGATCGGGAGAGAGGACAAGGCTCTAAAACTACACAGAGTACGTTTTAGGTTGGGATGCAGGTTTTGGGCACTGTCAAGGAAAATTGGGCAGAGGTCACTGGGAGGTTGAGATGGGTAGTCTTGATCAGTGATGACTGTTTGGGGGATATGACTCGGCTGAAGGGCAAATCTGTGTGGTTTTTTTAGGGAGGAAGTTCAGGCAGCAGGGAGGACATTGGGAGTGAAAACTACACAGATTCTCTAAGGAGGATGGCAGTGGGTTGCGGGAGCTTGTTGGCCAAAACTATGTAGAAGTGGGAGGCTATCTTGCAGGACATCTCTGCTCATTTTTTGGGCTAAGTAGGGTGTTGGGCATCTGGAGACATCCCATGAAAACTGTGTAGTTTTCAGGAGGAGCAGGAGGTCGGCTGAGAAGGTGACTGGTTGAAATAACTGCATAAATTTCGAGGATAGTGAAGTGATAGGTAGTGAGTTCTTGTCCTTCATGTTCACACAATTTCTTCAGACAACGGAGGCAGGCATGCTGGCAACTTCTACGCAATTTTTTGGAGGAGTGAAGCATGAGGTCACTGCCTAGCCAAACTCTCTGGTTAACGAACATGAAGATTGATATATTTTTTTGCAGGTAGCGCAGATTGAGATGACTTGCTAAGAAACTTCTGCGTTGTTATTGGTGACAATCAGTCGGGTCGACTCTAGGATTGTGCTGTGTAGACTTTGTGGGAGGCAACCTCAAGCTCTGCACAATTCTGGGCATTAATACGTGATCACTAAGGGCTGATATTGAACAATGTAGCTCAATGAAGGTCTAACTATTGGGGGTGGTTTGGTCGATAGAGTTTCAAGAAAATGACTAAGTGTGTGAGCGAGTGAACTTGTGCATACACGACCTTACGAACACACATTCAACATGTCTTGATGACAAGACACCTCGAAGCATCAAGATATTATACACATAGTGTGACTGACCGATGAGTGCAAGCGATAAGCACGACACTTGAGATAGATCGTTGAATGACCGCGACGATACTTGTGCAACATTGTATACAACTTTGTGTGTGAGTGCGAAAAAATGCTTACATAGCTAATACAACTTGTACACACAAAAACAATCGTGAATATAGCCAAAATACGACTGCAAGCATGACATTGTGACGGTGAATGGTCAAACGAGGAGGGTGCAAAGACTCAACACGAGCTCGTGGGATGAGCCCGAGTGCTTGAAAACATCAAGAGAAAACCTAAAGAAGGCTTTGAAATTGGATGCAGGCCAAAATTTTGGAGGGAGTTGCAACCACTACAATAGGATACTAATCATATTTTGCAATTTTTTTCGTTAGTAAAATTGTGGAAAATAAATTATTTAAATGAAATTTATTTTTGTAGTCTCCAAAAACCTGCACTACTCCTCAATGGAAGAAGAATGAAGTTTCCATAGGCTTGAAGAAGAGGAAGATCATACTTAAAGATGCATCTGAGAGTGGCGAAGAGGGTACTTGTTAATGGGTGACCCATTATTTATATTGACATGAGGTATCATTATGTACTTTTAGCATGATTTTCCATGTTGGGAAAAGGGTGCATTGTGTCCTCAGCATGAGTTGCTATTATTTTCCAATTTGGATAAGAGGTGTCATTATTTATGTTGGGTAAAATGTGTTATTCCACAAAAATGTACATTTGGGTCAATTTCCAAATAAAATACATGGCGTTGGAAATGTATAACAAATTTTTTATGTCTTAAGTTTTGAATAATAATTTTATATTATTCAATTTGTTGTTTATTTTAATTTGATGATGAAAATTGTAAAGTAGAGTATGGATTACTTTTTCTAAGCCTAAAACCATTATTGTCTGGACTTAACATCCAACTATTAAGCTACTGAAATCCACTCTCCCTCGTAAGAAATCTACACCAACATATTGGTGAAAATACTAGGGAGAAGATCCCTATATTTATTTTTATTTTTGTTTGGTTATCTTGCCTTCACTTCTCTTGTCTAGATGGATATTTTTTTTTAATCTTTGAGCTCTTGATTATATATATATATATATATATTATATATATATATATATATATATATATATATATATATATATATATTATTTTTTTTGATAAAATGAAAATTTTACAAAGTTAAAGAAAAAAATCTCCTTTATTTCCTAATAGTTCGCTTGTTCAATTTGAAATTTTATGTAGTAGTCCTAATCCTTAACATTGATAATTTATCTAAGTATTATATTTTATTTTTATATTACAGATGCTACAACATCTTCATCATAGTGAATAATAGATGTATGATATATTCTTTATTCATGTTATGTAATTCATTGATATATTTGCTTAAATAGTTCAGCACAACAATGGAATGGTTACATTGAAACATAGTGATTGAAATATAAAAATTAACTAATTTATTATAAATATTCAAAATTTTATAAAAAATTCCCAAAAAAGGAATTTATGTTGCCATGTCTATAAAAATATTTTTGGGAATTTATGTTGCCATGCCTATAAAAATATGAAAGCAAACATAAAATCGTGGCATTGACACACATGCATACATTTTCACCACTTATATGTGCCATTTTGTTTTCATCAAAATTCAACATAAAATTATGATGTTGAAATGCACAAATACACTTTCATCATATTTATATGCATTGTTGTATTTTCACGGGTGGTATGTATAGGTGAGCATTTAATATATATGCATAGATGGGAACAATGTGTATGAATTCATTTTTAATTAATGAATTAAATTTTTTATTTATATCATGTAAAAAGATATTCAACCTATGCTTATATATTTACCAATGCTTAATAATATATAGTACGCAAATTGTTGATATTTATAAAAGTATTATTAAATTTTTTAAAAGACAAATGTATTATCTTTAATAAATTATGTAAAATAATAACTGACAATTTTATTGAATTACACAGTGTATTATGTAACATAATAATTGGTTATTTTATTAAATTATAAGATTTATTTTTGGAAATTTCAATGATGTATTTAACTTACGTTAAAACTGGTAAAAGATAAATTTCCATTAATGACATCGAATCATGTTATACTAAAATTTCTATTTAAATATTAGAAAAGATAAAAATGAGAAATAATAATTAAATTGATCAATTTCTAACTTATTCTATAAAAAATATATTTGAAAAAACATAAAAACTTTACAATATCTTAAATTAAAAAATATTAATTTCATCATTTTATTCCTTTAATTTCTATACACATTTTCGATTAGGACTTGAGTCATGATTGTGTTCTATACCCATCTTGGACTCATTTGGCTTAGACTCCACTTAGTATTACAAAAAACACTAAAATATTAAGGATACAAAATAGTAAAAATACTATACTCATTTTGGACTCATTTGGCTTAGACTTGGCTTAGTATTACAAAAATACTAAAATATTAACGTACAAAAATAATAAAAAATACTAACCCATTTTGGACTCATTGGACTTAGACTCTACTTAGTATTACAAAATATACTAAAATATTAACAATACAAAAATAGTAAAAATACTAACACAAAAGCAACAATGAGGATGCTAGTTTAAAACTAGTATTACAAAATATACTAAAATATTAACGATACAAAAATAGTAAAAATACTAACACAAAAGCAACAATGAGGACGCTAGTTTAAAACTTAAAAATATTTTAAATTACAAAATTTTATTTGATTAACTCAATAATTTAAAATTATAATAAAATTAAGTTAAGAAAATATTAATTTAATAATCTTAATAATTTAAAATTATAATAAAACAAAGTTTAAACACTATATTAATCCAATTATCTTAATAATTTGAAACTAAGCAAAATAAAATATTAATATCATTATCTTAATAATTTAAAAAATTACGGATGTGGGATGCGGATTAATTATCATTTAGACCATTACTTCGACTCAAGTCAATCTACAACCTTGATGTGATGTTGATGAAATTTCAGTGAAGCCGCCCACCGATATATTTTATTCATGGAGATGACCACGCAAATAAGTTAAAAATTACATGAGATGACGAGTCTGAGCCTACAGGAATAATAGATATCCGGTAATTTTCAGAAATGGCCGGCAGACGAGGAGCCCAATAGATATCCGGTAATTTTCAGAAATGGCCGGCAGACGAGGAGCCCTTCACAGCGAATTTTATAATGTTATTTAAATTGTTTAAAAAACCGATAGAAATCAGAATTAATATTTCGTTTTGACGCGTAATTTGGGGTCTTGACCTGCTGTGACGTGTTCAATTTTGAACACTGCATGCAACCACAACCCATCTGCACGTACGATACAAATTTCCGACTTAGAGTTGACATGCACATTAACAAAATACAAATAAGACTTAGACTTAACCAACAACTAACTGAACATAGACTTGACATACACTTAACCAACAAGCAGGAGGAAGAGTTTCAGACATAGACTTGAGCGACGACCAGGAAATACTGTTGATATTTCCCTTTTCTTCTGCTGATCTCAAATCCACCTCCTCTTCTCTGCTCCCTTAGCTGCATACTCTGAAATCCACCTCCTTTTTTCTATTCCCGTGGCTGAATACTCTGAAATCCACCTCCTTTGATTTGTTACCGCCAGCAGCCTGCGAGTTATTTCTCACTGCACTGCACGCTGTTCACTGTTCTGTTAGTAAGATAGCGGTCATGAATAAGCTGAGTGCCCCTCTCAAGCTTGCAAAGCAAGCGTTGATAGCTCTGCCCAAGGGGCTGCTAAAAGTCCAAGTAATTAAGAAAGTAAGAAAAGTGATTCCAAATGGCAAGAAAAGGAAGGATGCAGAAATTGAGTTAAAGGAGGCGAATTATGAAGATGGAATATTTTCAGGTGGTGATGTCATCCCGAATTATGAAGATGGAATATTTTCAGGTGGTGATGTCATCAATAATAGTGATGATATCAATAAGTCAGCGGATGCTTTCATCATAATGATGCTGAAGCAATGGGCATTCGAACGACAAGAAGATGAGATGGAGATGGCCACCACCAATAATCATCATCATCATGTAGATGCTGCTGCTGAAGAAGAGGCTCCTAATCATGCTGCTGCTCCTGTTGCTGACGGGGCTCCTAATCATGCTGCTTTTGATGACGCTGCTCCTAATAATGCTGCTGCTGCTGAAGAAGATGTCGATGAGCCGGCGGTTGCTGCTGCTGCTGAGGAAGACATATTTAATGAGGTGCCTGCGGATGCTAATCATGATGATCAGGTTACTGCCGCTGAAGAAGATAATGATATCGATGAAGCTATCGATTGTTACATAAAAAATTGCCATCTGCAGTGGTTGTTAGTCGAGGAGGCCGCTGAAGCGTACATGGAACATACCCAGCAGCAGTGGACGTTGTTAGAGGATATCGATGAGGCTTCGGGGGCTTTTATAAAAAATACCCGCCACCAGTGGTGGTTAGAGAAGCAGCAACACAAGCACATCAAAAGAATCAGGCGAGCAGCAAAAAGAGTCGATGCTCATGAAAAGGAGAATTGAAACTGAGTGGTTCTTCTAATATTGTAACCACAGTGTTACAATATTAATTGCAATATGCTGTGTATGTATGTAACTTCTCTCCATACTATTGCTAATATACAGTACATCATCGCAAATTTGCCCTAATTTCTTGGTGTATTGTCTTGCTTATGATAAATCAATCTTAGAATACATCCCTAATTTCTTGGTGTATTGTCTTGCTTATGATAAATCAATCTTAGAATACATCAATTTTAGATACAGCGGTATTAGAATACTTTTGCCATAAATGCTGTAAATGTGCTTCAAAACGCACGTGTATTATTAATTTAAACAATTCTGAGCTATAAATTCTGAGCTATCAGTTGTGAGCTATAAGTTGGTAAACCGATTAAAAAAAAAACATTTCAATAAACCAAATCATAAGCCAATTAGTTTTATGGTTTTATGCAGTGTCGTTATCCGTTACGGCGAAATAAGTACCTCACCTCACTACTTAGCTGCAGAAATAATCACAAAAAATTCCCCGCGGAAACCGTTTGATTCCCATGTACAGGGTTCAAATAGCCGGGAAACCGTTTGATTCCCATGTACAGGGTGCAAATAGCCGGGAAACCGTTTGATTCCCATGTAGAGGGTTCAAATAGCCCAGAGAAACTGTTTGATTCTCATCTTAACCTGCGAAAATAATGTTTTTTAAAGAAAATGTATTTTTGGGAAATTTTTGGTGGTCAATGTTATGGAAGAGAAAAAGAAAAAAACACTTTATAAAACATTTAAAATGGATAATTATTGTTTTATAATAAAGAATTTTTAGTATGAGAATATTTTTACTATTTGTAATGACTATGTTTTACCACATACCAAGAATTTGGTGTATATCATTCTTTTATTTTGCTCAATTGATTTACTAGGGATTTGAACCGGTGAACTATTGCAAGGAATGTTGTAATAGTGGACCCACCCATCCTAAATATATTTCATCTTATAATGGTAAGAATATAGTAATACAACAAAGAAAATATCATTGAAATAAGATGTGTTTTTGTTGTCATTAGAAGCTCTAATTCTTTTATTTACATTACATACAATCATATGGGGATTCAACTTAACTTGGAAATTCCTCCCAACCACTTTGAGATCAACCCCTCAACATAAACCCAATTGGAGATACGTATGTATGTCACATTCCTATCTAATATGTTTGTACCTCATGGCAACCCCTTAACATAAATACAATTGAAGATACATGTGCATATGGAATTCATATTTAATATGTGTGCACCTCATGACAACCCCTCAATATAAACACAATTCAAGATACATATTTATATGGCATTCATATTTAGTATGTGTGTACCTCATGACAACCCCTCAATATAAATCCAATTGAAGAGACATATGTAGATGCAATTCATATTTAATATGTGTGTACTTCATGACAACCCCTCACCAAACCCTTTGCTCCTCACGGGGAAGATACATTCTGGTGTAATCCAAGTCCACCCACCCCATAACCTTATATAATGAAACATACCCATGTGCTACCTTCCTCACACCTTGTATATGAGATGTTGGATGCATTGATGAGATTTCATCAAAGAGATATCAAGTATCCTTTGTGGGGTAGATATGAATCTTCCCAAGGGCCCAATAACCCAATACCACCTTAAGTGCACATGGCACTCTCATAGTTTTCTCTGGCGCTTTGGGATGTTATCCAAAACCACTTCAGTGGGTGTCACTTTCGGTTGATTTATGGCTAAGGAGATTGGAAAAGGCATTAGCGAAGACAAGAAATGAAATTTTATTTATGAAATAAAGGAAATAGGAGAAAATGAAGGTGAAGAGAAACATATTTGCACGATAAGGAAATTCAAGGAAAAATGAAGGAAATTGAAGAAACTAGAGGCCTCAATGATAAAAATGCTTCTAAGGATCAGTTCAATTTTTTTTTTAGTTTAGTTTTGGAGCTCTCATTTCCTCATTCTCTCATACTCTTGCACACGTAGAGAATGGTTGGAGCATGCTTGGAGCACACTAGTATTCACTTGGATTGGATAAATAAGGCAAAGGAAAGCAGGAAAGCGCAAGGAAATAGTAGGATCAACAACCACATCCGGATTGTTTGGCAGGTAATAGGCTGCATGTGTGATTTCCTTATTGATTTATGGATGCATGGTATATGCATGTGATTTTCGGGTTATGTTCTATGATTGGTATGGACATATGCCTGGATTGATAGTGGTTTTAACCTTTCCTTTCCATTTCCCAGATAACCATGGTGTTTTGGGTTTTTCCACTTGATTTTTTTTATTGGTGCTCATAATTCCTTGTGATTGCAGGTTGGAATAATGATTTAGAGGCCCAGGAACAATTGGGGTTGAGTTACTAGTCCTGGAGCCTATGTTGGTACAAATACTTTAGAGCCCTTGGTGGGTTTAATTACTAGTCCTTGGAGCCAGGTTGGACAAGCTCTCTAAAGCCCTGGAAGGCTGTGGGTTTAGTTACTAGTTCTTGGAGCTCTGGATAACTTGAGTAGAGGCCGATCTGGTTGGTGCTAGTGATGTCTGACCATGGAGGCAGAATCTTTGTGGTTTAGGGTTGAGGTGGTTTGGCCTTTAAAATCCTTGGTTTGTTTTTGTTTTTGTTTATTCCATGATATCCCACATTCACGATTGGAATATGGCATGGTGGTGATTGGATGAAAGAGAGACTTGGTTCAACTCAATCTATGGTCGGGTGGTACATGGAAGTCCCTGACATGGTTGGTATTTTCTTATGTTAATATGAGACATTGCCTTATTATGATCTATAAGCATCTGTAGTGATTATGTTAGTGATATTATGGCTGAGTTGCCGTGGTCTCTATGTTGGTTATTTACTAGTTATATGATGTGTATTATCTATGGCTCTTATTAGGAATTGCTTCGTTATCGGTTGGTTGATGAATGTATGGGTTAACAAGTGTTGTTGTAGGAATATGGAGAGGGTTTAGATCCTTCTCAGTGATTCTTAGATGAAGACTATCAATTTATGATCAGATATGCGTTCATGACCTATAGCTTACATGTTTTCCATGTGTTTGATGAAATTTTTGGTGTATTCTAAGAAATTTAGGTTAAGTTCTGCCTCAAAGTTTGGATGTTTAACTTTTTTGTCATGTCTATTATGATTATGGAATGTATTAGGAATTTTTGGGTAGGAGGCTAGCTTGTAATTATGGCTCAGATCTTAGGACACACCCTCTAAACTGGGCAAGTTAGGTCACAACCGCATGGAGGCAATGTTATGCATTTGGTTTGAGGCCTATATCTGCACCCAGGCCTTGTCATACATGCAGTTGGGGGTCTAGGTCAGTGAAAAAGAGTTACAACTCAGGGTTTGGTCACATGGGGTGGTCCTTTGGCCTCTGCGTGTCTTGTAGCTCTGAGGGATATTGTGAGTTGTCAATTTGTGGCCACTTTGTAGGCCTCACTTCCTTAACCAAAACTGGGAGTCGGGTCATGTCGTAGTAACTCTTTGTCTCATGTTTACCCTGGAAGGCCAGTGAACTTGAGTGAATGTGGGAAGGGGCAGTTACAATATAGGTATCTCTTCTTCATCAAAGTTGACTAGAAGTACTAAATTTTTTATGAAATACTATACTTAACAAATATGCCCTTCATACTTGTAGGATCTAACTTCTTCCTTTTGTCCTTTGGTATATAGATATAAATAGGACATCTAATTATTTGAAGATGATGTTGAACAATTGGCATTATCTGGATGGCTAGTGGCTGTGAGCATGTTGGAATTGATGTCAACCGAATTAGCATGGTGATCCTATGGTAGCTGCAGGTTTCTGGTAGAGAATCACCATAGTAGCAGTGTTATTGAAAAGCCATAAAATGATGACTATAGTGATTGGTAGTCTAGGCTTAGGAGGAATCCTATGGTAGATGCAATATTCTGGTAGAAAATCACCACAATAGTAGGCTTATTGGAAAAGCCATAAAATTATGACTATAGTGATTGGTAGTCCAGGCTCAGGAGGAATCCTATGGTAGTTGCAGGCTTTTGGTATAGAATCACTATAATAGTAGGCTTATTGGGAAATGCATAAAATGATGACTATGGTGAATCGGGGGTCAAGGTGTTGAAGTTTGTGAGTCTAACAGTTAGAAACCCTCCATGTACTTTCTGATTTATTCCTTCCTACTTGTTCTGATTAATTAAAAAGTTATTTACCATGTAAATACTGAAAATTAACACAAGTACATGCTCTGTACATTAAAGATCATCAACTGAAGGAAACAGAAACAAGCACACAAATGACACCGTTATTTTTGGACTAATGTCCCTAGAAAAACCCAATGCAGGAAAATTGGTGCAGCTATCTGAGGGTTTGATTTATTAAACAGTTTTAGAATACAATTTGGGTGCCAAATACGGCTCACCCAACAGAGAAAAATCTCGGAAGTTCTGGCTTCTGCCCTTTGCGTCAGCTTTCTCGACTGTTCTGACAGTTTCAGATGATCTTGGCAGTTCCAGCTTCTATCCTCTCCGTCAGCTTTCCTGGCTGTTCCGACAGTTCCTGACAGTTCTTGCTATTCCCGACAGTTTCGGCTTCTACCCTCTGCATCAGCTTTCTCGGCTGTTTAGAAAGTTCCCAGCAGTTCCGATTGTTCCTGGCAGTTTCAGCTTATACCCTCTGTGTCATCTTTCCCAGCTGTTCCGACAGTTCCTAGTAGTTTCAACTGTTCCTGACAGTTCTGGATTATGCTCTCTGTGTCAGCTTTCCCGTCTGTTTCGGCACTTTCGAATGTTCCCGACAGTTTCAGCTTCTGCCCTCTGCGTGAGAATTCCTGTATGCTACACTGATCCTCTCGATACTATCTCTGCCTCTCTGCTTCTGTATTAAGTGCCCTTCATCTGCAACTCTTGATCACTCTCTCAACTTTCTTAGCAAACCCAACCCCAGAAAGTCGAAATCTTGATCTCTTAGTGTGTTCTCCAAGTGACCCTCAAGCCTCCTCTTATACCTTTCTCGTTGATAGATCAACGGTCGAGATTAAGTCCCTAATCAACGGCTAAGATTAGATCTGTATTGATCCATGACTTTTGGACCATTCTAACACAGTTTTATATTAATTCACATTAATATTTTAATTTTCATTGTGGAATCTCCTAAGTATCTCATTGGAAAACTTGCCCTGAGACACAAACAACTCCCCATCCTTCTACCACACTTCCATGCCAAGGAAGTAATGAATGAGACCCATGTCTTTCATCTCAAATTCTCTTGCAAGGTCCTCCTTGCAAGACATGATCAACTGATCATCACCTGTCAATATGAGATCATCAACATAAAGTAAAATGATCAATGGCTTACCTTTCACCATGATGTGGTATAAGTTCACATCCCCTTGACTCTTAGTAAAGCCCAACACAGTGAAGTAGTTGTCTATCCTGGTGTACAAAGCACGAGGTGCTTGCTTTAGCCCGTACAAATCTCTCTTGAGTTGGCACACATGCGACTCATGATCGAAGGTATCAAAACCTTCTGGCTGCTCTATGTACACCTCTTCCTCAATCTTGCCATTGAGGAATGTAGTCTTCACATCCTTTTGATGGATCTTCCAACCCATCTGTGCAGATAGTGCCAACTTCGATTTGATAGATGAGTACCTTGTGATAGGAGAAAATTCTCATCATAGTCAATCCCCTCGACCTATGAAAAACCACGGGCAACAAATCTTGCCTTATGCTTCTCCACACTACCATCAGTAGCTTGCTTTACCTTGTAAGGCCAATGGGAACTCACAACTGACTTGTTCTTCGGTCTCGAAACCACATCCCAGACACTGTTACGAACTATGGAGTCATACTCCTCTACCATAGCATCAACCCAAATTGGTTGTTGCACTGCTTCCTCAAAGGAAGATGGCTCGGTCTCAACACATTCCCCAACAAGGGACATGTATCCAGTGAACCTCTCAGGTGACCTCCTCTATCTGCACTGAGAAGATGGTTCTCCCACATTCTCTCTCGCATCCATTAACAATCTATCAACTTCTCTTGTGCGCTTTTGTCCATATTTGGAAGACTTTTCTTGAGTGTATGTCTCCACTCTTGGAACCTCTACATGCGGCTACTGTGTATCAGTCTAAGGCTCCTCCTCCTTAGGAACCAACAGTTCCTCTACAGCCTGTAGTTGGAGCTCCCTCTCAAGGGAAACTCGCATGGCCTTCTGCTCATCAAACTTGGGATCTCTACGAACCACTGTCCTTCGACTGGTAGGCATATACACCCAACAGTTGTGGGGTGTATCAGTGTACCTCACAAGTATCCCCAACTCTTCTTTCGGCTTAAGCTTCTTCTGTGCATCCTTTGTCACATGGAAATATACTGATGAGCCAAAGATCCTGAAGTGACCCACATCTAGTCTCTTACCGGAGAAAGCTTCCTCTGGTGTCTTCATCCCAAGTATGCAATGAGGGCTTCTATTCTGCAAATAGACTGTTGTGTTGCATGCCTAAGCCCACAAGTGAAGTGGTAGGCCTTGGTCATGCAGCATTTCCCATGCTACCCCTACAATAGTTCTGTTATTCCTCTCGACCACCCGATTCTGCTTTGGGTTATGAGGTGCCGTTAACTCTTGTTTAATTCCTTCCACTGTACATAACTCCTTAAACTCTTGAGAGACATATTCTCCACCATTTTCACTTCTGAAGGCCTTGTCTTCTTCCTTGGCACTTTCTCCACCAAAGCTTTGAACTCACAAAACTTTGTGAAGGTTTGGTCCATCTTCTACATGAAATAAATCTAGCATTTATGAGAATAATCATCAATAAAAATCACATAATACCTTTGCTTCATTGTGGATGCCATCGAGAATGGTCCACACACATCAGTATGAACTCGCTTTAAGATAGCCTCTGCTCAACAATATTGATCATGAAAGGAAGACTTGGTGTAATTTCCCAAGGTACAACCTTTGCATGTGTCAACTTGCTCAAGTTTACCTTTGGGAAGTCCTCTAGATATCTGTTGCATTATCTTCAAGGCCCCATGATGCAAGTGGCCCAACTGCTTCTGCCACAACTCGCCAATGTCTTGGCTTTGCACCAATTCTGCTTTCGTACTCAATGTTGCACAATCATCTACCTCTAGTTTATAGAGATTCTTCACCCAAATCCCTATCCTCTTGGTCTGGCCTATGGCTATGTGTCTTAGGAACGCCTTTCCTTTACTGAAGACAAAATCGTAGCCTTTGGCCTCTAACATCACGACCGATACCAAGTTCTTCTTTAGCTCAGACACATACATCACATCTGTCAAGGTGAAAGGAGCTCCTTGCTTCCTCTGAAAAGAAACCGTGCCCACTCCTGAAACACTATACCTTCCATCATCTCCCATCTCTATGCGCATATTGAGGTCTTTCTCCTCCAAGGCACTAAATAAATTTTTGTCACCAGTCATGTGGAATGAGGCTCCATTGTCAAGATACTAGACACAACCCATCATCGATGACACCATGCATGCGATGAGGGTAAATTCCATTTCGAACTGAGAGGCTAATGCCTCACCTTCCGATCCTTTCGAGGATACCTTCTTGGACTTCTTCAATGGGAAATTAGTCACATAATGTCCCATCTTGTGACAATTAAAACATTTCACTTTAGACTTGTCAAACTTCTTTCCTCCATGAGAAGAATTTGGTTTGGAATGGGAAGCCTTCCCCTTCCCTTTCCTTGCCTTACTTGTTAAGGCTAGGTTTTCTTCATCATCATTCTTGGATAAAGAACCATCTCGTGTGCTCCTCCTGATCTCCTCTTGCATGAGATCTGACCACAATCGTTCCCAATTCGACAGTTTCTCCCTTCCATTCAGAGAGTCCTGGTAGCTATTCCAGCTCTTTGGAAGGCCAAGGAGAGCGAGGCTCACCATATCATCATTGACTGTAGTTATTCCCACACTGCTAAGCTCATCTCTACAGGTGGTGAGATTGTTCAAATACGTGGAAATAGTATCGCCCTTCTCCATCTTGATTCTTCGAAGCTTATCCTTGAGTGCCAATTTCCTCTAGTCGCTACTGTTCTGGTAGAGGTCCTTCAATGTCTTCCACATTGAAAATGGAGTATCCTTCCCATGGATACTCGAGACAATATGGTCTCAAACTCCCTTAAGGATGATTTGTCTCAGCTTAGCCACACACTTCTTCCACTCATCCAACTCTTGTTCATTATTTGGAGATGGCTTTTGGATTTCCTGATCAATGAATTCCTTCAAGCCGTTGTCTTCTAATATAGCCTCCATGTGATCTTTCCATGCTATGTAATTCGAGCTACCATCCAAGGCATACTTGAGTCTCAAGCCATTGAATGCCATTGGCCAACCTTCAAGTATGGTAAGAATTTGATTTTGCACCTATAACCCCGAAATTCAAACTTTGAATTCTCTTCTCAATATACTATTCACAACTCCGATAACCTTTGCTTCGATACCATGTAGAAATTCTGGTTGTAGATTAACCTGATAATGCAATATAACCAAAGGAAAATACTTTAACCTACTTCTACAATTAATTTATGGAAGATTAAAATATTTGAGCATGATCAAGATGAACACATATAACTAGAAGAAGAATCAATGCACATGAAAACATAGAAGAATAATCAGAGGAAAGCCTCAGCTAAAAACCCCACTATCTATATTATCATACAAGGTGGAAATATATAAGGATTACACAAAGCCTTAGCTCTCATAGCTAGCCAGCTCTCAGTACAATCCTCACAGATGCTCACACGCAAAATAGACTTCTCATAAGCCTTCTCCTCTGCCCTCCAAGCTCCTATTTCCTTGCACAGTTTCAATTAGGTGATCCTCCTGTTACCAAGTGGAACACTAATCTCTCACACTGATCTCACACCTTGTAAAATTACACAATCCTCAAGGAATGAATTCTTTCTGCATGCATGAGTTTTGTTTATAGGAAAACACATGCAACTAATAGTACATTGTCCCTATCTTTAATTTCAACTGGGTCTTTCTCAGAATAGACATGCATGAGTTAACGATGAGAGAATCTTCAGTTATCTGGAGTACACTAGTTGAGTGCATGCATGCATCAACTGACTAATAACTCACAATTAGTTCCTCAAACAGTTTGGAACTAATTTAACTGGACTTAACTCAGTAAACTGAGCTAACTGATTACAACTCAAGTATAACTCAATCTTATCTCCTTAAGTTAAGGGATAACTGTTGCATGACTTCAGAAAGACTTCTAACTTGAATTTCTCCTACTAATTAACTCAAGATCAATTAATTAATTATTTTTCAAGCAGCTGGTGAGACTAAATTCGAATTTTAATTCAAGGACAAATTAAAATTGGTATATTCTTGTTGCCACATTTCAACATGCTCATGGTCCAAAACCAAGCAATCAAGAAAGTTAAAGTGCAATGGAATCACTTTGGTCCCGATGAAGCTACATGGGAGATAGTAGATTGGATGCGAGCTATGTATCTTTCCTTGTTTGTCAGTTGAGGAAAATGAGTTTTGGATTGGTGTTTTGGTATATGTTTGCTGATTTTGGTATATGTGCATATGTATATGGATTTAAATACCGCCATGAACTATGTTATAAATCTCCAATAACTAGTATGGGTGTCATGTCATTATGATGTTTTGTTGTTATTTTTTCATGTTGGTTTTCTTCTCAGTAGGTTGATCATTATAGATACTACATCAAGCTAAGTTATAAAGCTCCATCGACAATATATTTTTATTACAGGAATTTTGTGGTTATAGGTGTTGTTGAAAACCGAGGTGCCCCCAGGGGGAGTGTTTTGTAACATCCTTGGTGAAAATTTAATGTAATAAAACTTTATAAAGGAAAAATAATAACCACGGTTGATGGGACACATATTCCAAGCTGAATGTTGGGCAAAATCCTAGTGATGGGGATCACTTGTGACTATTTAATGGCTAAAGAAATTATCAAAGGAAATGGCTAAGGCCTCATTCATTAACAGGCTTCTCATGATTAGTTGGTATTATTTTTTTCAGTTTAGTTTTGGAGCTCTCTCGCTATTCTCTCCCTCTCATATTCTTGGATACTTAGAGTTTTCATGGAGCACTCTAAGAGGGTGTGGAATACCTAGATTTTTGGAGCAAGAAGACAAAGGAGGAGTAGGAAAGCATAAGAGGACATCAGGATCAATATCTACAACGAGATTTTCTTGTAGGTATCGAGTTGCATGTATATTTTCCTCACTACTTTTGGCATGTATGGCATATGCATGTGGATGATTGTTCATGATGTGTCACTAGCATGGAGGATTTCCTAGATTGATAGTGGATTGCCTAGCCTTGCCATTTCCTAGATAGCCATGGAGATTGTGGGTTTATTTCCTTGTTTTATTTTGGGTCATTCTAATGTTTCCTTTGCTTGGGTTGAGTTACTAGTTCCTGAAGCCTTGGCTGGAAAAACTCTCTGGAGCCCTGTAATAACTTGGGTTGAGTTACTAGTCCCGTAGCCTTGGTTGGAAAAACGCTCTGGAGCCCTTAGTGTGTTGAGTTACTAGTCCCAGAGTGTTGGTTTGACAAATAACACACAGAAGTAAACTTATCATATTTGAAATCTTTTATTAAATTTTATAAAATATTTTATGAAACTTGGGTATTGAAACAACGATGAAAGAAGATATAGGTACATTTGGTTGATTATTTATTAAATCTTTAGTCTTTATTGGTTTTTCGTCTCCGTCAAAGGAGAGCTTAAATTAATTCGGGATCACTGACACTTGTCAATATCATAACTTCTCAATACCATGACTTCCATCAATCTGGTGATCCACATAGGGCAGCGAACTCCTAGAAATACAGATCGTCGGCTCCCGGCCGGAATAAATCACCGAAACCGGATTGAGTCAGACAGCGTGGCATGCTTCGATAGGTTTTCAGCCGTTGCAAAAAATGCTGATTAGTATTTACCAATAATCATCTCATGCTTTTGGCTTGTCGAAGCTGGAGGGCATGCAACCACAACCCACCTGCACGTCCGATACAATTTTCCGACTTAGAGTTGACATGCACATTAACAAAATACAAATAAGACTTAGACTTAACCAACAACTGAACATAGACTTGACATACACTTAACAAACAAGCAGGAGGAAGAGTTTCCGACATAGACTTGAGCGACGACCAGGAAATACTGTTGATATTTCCATTTTCTTCTGCTGATCTCAAATCCACCTCCTCTTCTCTGCTCCCTTAGCTGCATACTCTGAAATCCACCTCCTTTTTTCTATTCCCGTGGCTGCATACTCCGAAATACACCTCCTTTAATTTGTTACCACCAGCAGCCTGCGAGTTATTTCTCACTGCACTGCACGCTGTTCTGTTAGTAAGATAGCGGTCATGAATAAGCTGAGTTCCCCTATCAAGCTTGCAAAGCAAGCGTTGATAGCTCTGCCCAAGGGGCTGCTAAAAGTCCAAGTAATTAAGAAAGTAAGAAAAGTGATTCCAAATGGCAAGAAAAGGAAGAATGCGGAAATGCACAAGAAGAAGAAGGCCAATAATGGCAAGAAAAAGAAGAATGCAGAAATTGAGTTAAAGGAGGTGAATTATGAAGATGGAATATTTTCAGGTGGTGATGTCATCCCGAATTATGAAGATGGAATATTTTCAGGTGGTGATGTCATCAATAATAGTGATGATATCAATAAGTCAGCGGATGCTTTCATCATAATGATGCGGAAGCAATGGGCATTCGAACGACAAGAAGATGAGATGGAGATCGCCACCACCAATAATCATCATCATCATGTAGATGTTGCTGCTGAAGAAGAGGCTCCTAATCATGCTGCTGCTCCTGTTGCTGACGGGGCTCCTAATCATGCTGCTCCTGATGATGCTGCTCTTGATGACGCTGCTCCTAATAATGCTGCTGAAGACATCGATGACGCTGCTGCTACTGCTGAAGAAGATGTCGATGAGCCGGAGGTTGCTGCTGCTGCTGAGGAAGACATATTTAATGAGGTTCCTGCGGATGCTAATTATTATATCCATCATGATGATCAGGTTACTGCTGCTGAAGAAGATAATGATATGGATGAAGCTATCGATTGTTACATAAAAAATTTCCATCTACAATGGTTGTTAGTCGACGAGGCCGCTGAAGCGTACATGGAACATACCCAGCAGCAGTGGATGTTGTTAGAGGATATCGATGAGGCTTCGGGGGCTTTTATAAAAAATACATGCCACCAGTGGTGGTTAGAGAAGCAGCAACACAAGCACATCAAAAAAATCAGGCGAGCAGCAAAAAGAGTCGATGCTCAGGAAAAGGAAAATTGAAACTTCTCATAGCAACAATATGCTGTGTGTATATGTGACTTCTCTCCATAATATAAACATCATTGCAAATTTGCCATAATTTCTTGGCGTACTGTATTACTTATGATAAATCAATCTCAGAATACATCCATTATAGATACAGCGGTACCAGAATACTTTTGCCATAAATGTTGTAAATATGCTTCAAAACACACGTGAATATATATATCCCACGTTTATTATTATTTTAAAAATATATATAGATTTCCCACGTGTATTATTAATTTAAACAATTATATTGTTCCCAACTCAACAAATGTAAATATACTACACTACACTATTTGTCATGCATATTTTGGATTCTTATAAATAATCAAACGATGAGTACTCCATCCCAATGGAATTGGTGTTTTGAATGTGATAAGTCACACAAGTCAGGTTGTTTTCTGTTTTCTTGGAGTGGAATGGCTGTTCTGAATGTGATAAATTGTCTCTCCATTTCCATAACTTTAAAATATCTTACACTTACATAACTCTGCAACTTTAAAAACATGGTTCCAAATAAATTTAACACCGGGGTAAGCTTTTATTCTAATCAATTCAATTCATATGATAAACTAATTTTTCCTCCTTCTATATATACATATATATGTATAATTCATCATTTACATATTCAAAACAATAAATTATTAATAAATTTGCTATAATAAAAATAGTAATAACTTTATTTGATTAAAAATATTTAGTTTTTCAACTCAAAAAAATGTTGGAGAACATCAAGTGTAGCTTTCACTAATTAATAGAAATAAAAAGACTAACGAATCAAAAATAGGGAAGATCAACCGATTTAAAATAGAAACAACAATAGTTCCCAAACCTGGTAGTTACGTCGAAGTCTCAAACATGGTCAAATTTTCCTATGGTTAAGAAAAACTTAAGTTCTTTTAATTTTGCAATGGTTTATATATGGATTTAATGGCTGACATATATCTGATATTTATATGGTTTTATGCTAGTTATAAGAATGGTTAAATAAATGGTTCATGTCATGTTTATTTCATCTATTTACTTGTAATTGTTAAATGGATGGATGTAAGACCTAATTGATGATATAATAGTTCAATGGAGAAGGAGGTGTTCCTTCTAGTTATGTTTCATAAGTTCTTTCAGTCATTTATGCTCTGTCTTGTATCCTAGACCTGAAGGTTGCATCGATGTTAAGTGTTTGACAAAATGTCAATCCCAGTTGGGGATGCTAAGGCCTAGTCCCGATCCAGGTGGATCTTCAAAAGGTACTAGTGGCATGGTAAAAGGCTCAAAACTCGAAGTGGCAGGATCTAGATAAACTTAGCATTGGATCGAAGTGCTCATCATCATGATTCCAATGGCGTGAATAACACTCGAATCCAAGTTGGTATAAAGAAGTTAGAGCAGGTCAACTTTTATATTTGAATTGTCCAAGTGGATGGAGGAGTGATGTGGTAGACACTCTCAGCGAATGGGGAAACACCAAGTGGTAGGCTACCATTGGTCTTGTATATCACATATCAGAGCAAAAGGAAGAAGCAGCTTAAGGAGAATTGGCCCCGGTGGGATCTCGACTGCAATTGCGAAATCACATATTCTAGGTCGAAGGAGGAACAATTTTTAAAGAATTAGCCCCCAACAGAGCCAAGGTTGTAATGCGATCAAATCACAATTGCAAATCATAGCAGGAGCAGTCACATGGAGTACCACCGTGGGATCCACAATTGCGATTTTACGATGGGCTTTGAACCCGATATTTTATCCATTGTATTTTATAACCCCGACGGGTCCGATGTTATTGCAAATATTTGGGTCGATAAGCTGATTGTAATTTTCCTATTGTGATTTACGATTTGGGGCTTCTGGACCTGATACTCTATGCATTTTATTTCATAATCCTGGTGGGTCCACAGAGTGCCTGATGTATGGGTTTTTGGTTCATCTGCTAATTGTGATTTGAGATGGGGATTGTTTTTGGTTCATCTACTAGTTTCTTCAGATCTTTGTTTTCATTCTTCAATATTTCTATGCTAGACAGTGATAAGTCAAGCTTAAATTGATTTTTATATGTCATTTCTTCATGAAAGTCAGGTACATTCCCACATGCATATGTTTCATTTAACTGAACACTTTCCTTCTGATAGGGTTTTTTCTCCTTCCTCTTTCTCTTTCCTTTCTCTACACTGTTGGTGCTAGACTCTCCATGCACGAGCAACAATATATCCCAGATTTGTTTTGCAAAAGTTAAATATATTATTGTGTCAAGATCCTTATTATGAAAATTGTTATACATAACACATTTTTCCTTACCATTCCACTGTTGTTCTTGTAAAGAGGGAGAGTCTTTGTAGTAAGCATCACATACAATCTTCCATACACCAAGTCCATAAGAATTTAGTTTTGTTTTAACCTTGTCTCTCCATTTATGAAAGTTTGCTGAAGTCAACACATATACACTTTGATAGTCCATGACTAAACCAAATATACCTTCAAGTGGTTAGGCTTATATAGAAGGAACTCGCTCTGATACCAATTGATGAAAAATTAACTAAACTGGGGGGGGGTGAATTAGTTAAGTATAGTCATGGACATTACTTTTTTTAAAAAAAATCATTAACTAAAACATTACATGAGCAACTTAATAAATAATGACTAGCAGAGGGAATAGGCAAACAATAAGTAATAAGCAAACCAAAACATCAAATCTACATATAACAACACATATTGACATTAGATATATATGGGAACCCACAAAGGGAGAAAACCATGGTATTATTATTGTTGTGATGTAAAGGAAAACTCCTACTCCTTATTACATCTGATTTTCTGTCAGCTCCAACCTACAGGAGGTTGCTACCTCAATTTTCTGCAAGCTCCAACTGTAAGGAAGCTCCAACTCCCATGTGTTTTCTGTAGGCTACAACCCACGGGAGGCTCCTAACTCAACAGGCTCCAAATTTATGTTTATCAAGCCACTACTTGAAAGGAGACTACCATCCTTTGATGTAAACAAGAAATAACAATATGCTAGCTTACCTGGTCATAAATTTTGCATATCTCCATCTTCATTTCTGCATCTTCTTCCCTTCAAATATGCTTCACATCAACTTCACAATATCTAGGTAACTAATGCATAATAGCTCAATCAACTCTCTCACATTATCCCATTCTCTAACCTCTTAATGCCTTCCAAAATCACATATTTTATAAAGATAGTTTGTTGGCTATTTTTATCCCACATAGGAATATGAAGTGAATAAGCTTGACTCTTTGCCTTCCACTTATTTGTTTCCAAACTCTTCGTATCTTGAATATCATAGCACAAAAATAATTAATCCATCTAATATTAGTTTGAACCACAATTAGTGATTAAATACATCAACCTAATACCAACATCAAATAACAATATTGATCATTAATGCATCATAATATTCTTTGCAACGTCTTTGCCATTTCCCTGGAGTCTTGCCTTTTCAGCTCAATCAACAATTTTACATCACAACAAATTCTTCAATATAAAAAAATATTTCAATGTATCACAAATCCTCCTCCTCCTTTTTCTCCTTTGCCTTCTTTTGCTGCTTGTTTCACCTTACCTCTTCGATGCTCCTTTTCCATCACATCTTTGCTTCTTTGT
This sequence comes from Pinus taeda, assembly GCA_000404065.3. Classification (NCBI taxonomy): domain Eukaryota; kingdom Viridiplantae; phylum Streptophyta; class Pinopsida; order Pinales; family Pinaceae; genus Pinus; species Pinus taeda. The sequence continues at coordinate 750 of APFE030096282.1, read as the reverse complement.
TGCCTCTTCATTGCACGTTTTCCTTCTTTGCCTTGTCGCTCCTTGCATTGCCGTTGCTCCTTGTCTTGCTGCTACTCCTTGACTTGTTGCTTCTTGCCTTGGTGTTTCTCTTTTCCTTGCTTCTTCTTGCCTTGGTGTTTCTCTTTGCTTTTCTACTTCTTTCCTTTGTGTTTCTCTTTGCCTTGCTACTTCTTACTGCTCCTTGCATTCCTTCAATGCTCCTTTCCCATCAATGACAATAATGCCAACAAGAAGCAAAGAACCGATTGAAATATAAGTATTTTATTTCAGTTTTAATTATGCACATTGTCTATGACTCTGATTTATGATGGTTGCATTTGATTTATGATTATGATCTACGATGGTTGCGTTTTGAGCCAACCAGATGTGATATGCTTATACATGATGATTTGATCAAACAACTAGTTTGGCTTGTTGTGACAAGAATTAAAAAGAATTGCAAGTGTACCTCATTAACGAGCTACCAATGAAGATTGATTTGAATTTATTTCATTTCCTCTTGAATCCAATGACAATTATGTGCTTGGTACACGAAAGCATGGGAAATTCCCGATTTGGGTGGTTGTAAATTGACTGCAAGAATTAACAAAAATAGTGAAAGGAATTGGAATAGGCAACAATACGCTGGTAAAACATTCAAGAGTAGGGCCATTGTGGGACACTCGTACCCAATAGTGTCCATTTATTTCTATGAGAATGTTATGACCAGTATGATGGTTTTGAGCCAGG
>APFE030096268.1:0-12230 GCA_000404065.3 Pinus taeda | reverse complement strand
TATGATCTGGCAAAGATGATGCGTGATCTAGAGAGAGATAAGGGAACTATGGTATCAAGGAGTTTCACGTGCTACAGATCACAATATACATAAGGGTCTAACAGTAGTACTCGGCCCAACCTTTCAAGGAACTAACCAAGGAGGATCAACTGTACCCTTAGCCGTACATCTCGACTACCCTATCATACACGCGAGTAATCAACCTGAGTGCTGTTCTTGGTAGACTGTAGTAGCAAGACGGTTGACGGTTTATCTATGGTGAGGTTTCAAGAGAACTTAGGGGGCTGTCGATATACCCAGAGGGTACTTGGAAGATAGTCTGTGTGCGGTTCTGTCTAATGTGCTACTACTCGAAGGGATGTCCACAGGGGTTACAAGGGAGTCCAACAAGCGTGACCACCTCTTGTATTTCTTGCGTGCATGCCTCCGTAAATCCATAGGTTTATGCGCTCAACGACAGATCCCATGGTTTAAAGACGCCGGAACACATCTCTAGCAAAAAAAAATCCTACTAAAAATTGAGATCCCACCGGCCCTGGAAAGTGCTCTGATACCACTTATTATGCTATTAACCTGCGAGAAGATACCAAAATACCAAATATGTGAAGAAATATACCTAGAACATAGAACAATAAGAAATAACAACATGCATTTTATTATTTAGAAAGGAAAGGAATGTTCACTTGCCTCTTCGAGGGGGCAACCTCCAATAGAGCTCGGCTCAATTACAAAATAAGACATGATGCTCCTCGAGGGGAGTCTCGATCCTTTAAATAGGATTCATACTTGCAATACCATGGGTCAGTACCATGGTTCTTATTAATACCATCTATCTAATACCATGGCCCATTTGCAACTAACTGTGGTCCCTTCTTTAAATGCAGGGCAACCACTTACAATTATTAATATGGGCTTTATTGACTCTTTACTTAACTATAACTATGACTTGACCCTATTACATAAATAAGGGGGTTAGGGTTGGACCCTAACATTAATTCCAAGGATTTTAAAATGTATTTAAAGGTATACACACGATGTGGTCTAGAAAAAGACTAACAGTAATGTTATGTGATCGTGGGAAATAATTTTTTAAGACGCAAACCGGTGCCTTTTCATGTTTTCAGAGTCAATAAAAAGGAAAAGATGAATATATCACTTTCGATTTGAAACGAGCTCGAAAAGACAAGTGCTCCAATGATCTTTTAAGTTTAAAGAGTCAAAAATATCCAATGACTACTCAGGATAATCTAGGAAAAAATGATTACCATGCAACCGTGAACTAGATAATGCCTCTTGGAAAACCGAGAAGTACGGGTAGGCAATCTCCCCGAATGTTGTGTTCATTGTATCATGTTTACAAGGCAACATACTCGGCTTCCAATGGATACAAGATTGCAACCTAGTGGGGGCTTCCTTTATATACGCAACGGTATGGGGAGCACAAGTCCATACTAGCGTTGTCTAGTGCCAAAGCGAACAACAAATGCTAGGTTTAAAGACACCAGATCATGTATCTAGCCTAGACATTCTATCAAATGCACTTCAAGTAGTCCTTTCAATAGTACAAAGAATTCATTCCTATTCAAATGCAAATGATGATGCAACTCTAGTCTTCAATGATGCTAGCTAATGTAACATAATGATTCAAAAACCTAGAATTATGTATTTTTCAAGGAAATGACAAAATGAATCTTTGACAAACACTTCAATGAAAAATATACAGAACAATCAAGCTCAAGCAAATGCAAAACACAAAAGAGAATTCCTTCCAAACTAATTATGCAATGATTCAATCAAGAGTAAGATGAGCAATGTAATCTATGCCTGAAAAGAGACGCTTAAACAACAAACAAAACTTTTGACACTTGTTTAATTGAAATCAAAGCAACAAAAGGACTAAAAAATGAAATGCAAGGAGCATCTAACCAACAACTTAACTTGCTGAGCACACAAATAGCTGAATGGATGACGACCTAGATGCCCTAGGCCTCAAACCACCTAAAGACTAAAAAAAATCAAGTAAAAGAGAAAGCAAACCAAACAAGCACACAAACCAAGCAAGTGAAGCTTTCCCGTTAGGGAGAACACATGCAAAACAAGCTAAGAGGCAGAAATGAAAAGGGCAAGACACATTGGTTATGATCTAGGGGAAACCATGATCTTCACCTATAGGAATCAACGTGACTACCTAACTAACAACAAGCGCCACAAGGGGGTCGACGCGACTGTTTTAGAGAAACTCACACTGATCAACACGATTGTTAGAAAAATAAATGCGCTGACTGAGGATTTCAAGGAAAACTTAAAAAATTTCAAAGGCTAAAACTAGACCTGCCACTATAAATTTCAAGCATGGATCAGTAAACCAGGAAAACCAGAGAAAACTAAAGGGAAAAGGTGATACTAGAAAAGTTCACACAAAACCATGAAATGACAATTAATCAAACAAGAGGATTGGCTCCCCATCGGAGTCTCCAATCTGTGGTGTAGATAAATTCTCGATGTTGAAAAAGACAATTCCTCTAGCCCAAGGGAGTGGGTCTAGCCACAAACAAACGATCTATGGAAAAATTCCTTAATCTAGAATCAAATAAGAGTGCCTACCTCTTAGAATGCTATTCCGCTTGGTGATGATCTTGCTTTCTTACTCCAACTATTTCCTTCCTTTGAATACCTGAAACAAGCAAACAAACAACAAAAACAAATGTGATATCATACAAATTGCATTCAACCTACTTAAAATGTCAAGGAATATTAAGCCATCAAATGTAAGATAACACTCAATGTAGGAAATCAATCAATAATTGTATTCATATAAATTCAGAAAGAGATTACAACCAATGCCTTGACATTGCTGGTCTCCTCCGACATATCTAGGTTTCCACACCTCCACTAGCATATCATGGATAGCCCCAACAATGGAAGTTTTAAGTCTTCTTCCCTTTAGTTCTAAACCAAACCAAACACACTATTCTCCCTCCACAAACATAAACTAGAAGACTACAAGCTATGATATCTTGTTGGTTATTCAAGCTCCAAAAATACTAATACTGAAACTAGTTTAACTTGTAAAAGGAGGGATTTATATAACTTCGATGGAGGGGATATGGTTCCTCTTATCATGGGAGAGGCCTTATCTCTTGGGTTTGTTCCTTCTTAATAGGGGAGAGGAGCCCAAATTGACTTCCTCGGCTCCATCCAGCCCAACCATTTATCAAACTTTCATTACGAAGCTTTTAGACCTGGAAGCTTTGACTCCATATTTAAAAAACTTTCCAAAAGATGATATGCACGACTAAGAAAAGGATCATTTTCACTGTACGATGGTAGTCCTGGTTTCGATCTCTACAAATCGGCCCGAGGAGGGAACGGGTCATTAGCACCGATCTTGTAAATTGGGGTAAAAGGAAGATTTTTGGGAAATGATGCAAAAGGGAATTGTTTTTCTCATGAAGATGGACATAATGGGAGTTTCTTCATGATAAGAGAGCATGTAGGGTTCACTGTAGTGGTCCTCTAGGATTGTGGAATGGGGATTATAGGGACAGTGACAAAATGTTGTGTAACAATGTGGCACAAAAAAAAAACAATATAGGGGCTACATGGGACACAAAAATAACAATATGGGGGCTACACTAGTATTATAGGTACCTAACAAAATCTTGCTTAGCAATATTTCCGTGTTAATACTTCATTAAAATATCTCAGATCTAAAGTAAGACCAAAACCTTAATATGAAACTAGCATCAAAGTGTTGCAAAAAAATCACCTTTGAGAATATAACAAAATATCATTATAGTTTATGATTTTTGTTCACACAATCGAATATATAATGATTTTAAAGAGATATATCACACTTATAACTTCACTCTTCCATATCTAAATACCAAACAATCATAAGTCGAAGCACTTTATGAGTATTAAAGAGACAAAGTGTAAAAGGTTACGCACAAAACTAATGAGTTTATAAACAAACCATGCAGTCAATACACCAATATTGTAGATGAACACACTATTAACCAGATTAACAAACCACACAAAGAAATAGATAACAAGATAGGCGTCGGGCTAGTTTGGCAGGCCCAACCAACCAACTCGCACCATCTGCAAGTAGCTTAGATCATGAGTAAAAGTAATCGCTAGATACACCAGAAATGGAGAAAGAAGCCTGAAATTAGAAGTCTAGGATTAAAATCAAATAAGTCTTTCTTACATCAGGAGATAAGATCTCAAATCTAGTTGATGAGAGAAGTAACACCCTATCATTAAACTAGTAGCATATTACTATCACAGGTTCTCTAGAGTTAGGCATAAGTCCATAAATCAATTTATATATGTTTTTTCAATACCGATTAGGCTATAGAAAAGAAAATCGAATACAAGATGAGATAAACAACAAACCATAACATTTTTCCACTGATAAATGTTTGATTTAGCAATAGTCTAAACAAAGGAATTGGATCTAATGCATGAGAAGATTTTAGCAAATGGTTCCTTTTTCCTCGGCCTAGGGCTGGTAGTAGAAGGTAGGCGTGATTTTTAATTTTAAAACAACTCCATAATATTATTTAACAAGTGTATGTACTGATGAGACTTAACAGTTCCATGTACGACGAGGGTTTATCTCGAACATGCATGCCAGTGTGCGAACGCCTCGCTCTGCAAGCAATGACACAACCCTAATCCTTGTACTTCCCTGACCTTCCAAGCTCACGCCGCCATGCTTCTCCTGACCTCCCTTCCATGGACGCGCCTGTAGGAGAGGAGGGATCCTCCCACCCTCCTTACACTGCCTCTGCCTCTGACACTAAAAAGCCTGAAATACCTCTGACCTCCCCTAGCGACTTACCAGAAACTGATCAGGGAGCAAGACAGATGAACAGCGAAGCCGATCCCACAGTAGCATGTGACGTGGATGACAAAGGAAAAGGCGTGAATCAAATGTCTTCTTCGTCACAGCCAAAGGCGACCTCGGCCACTTGCATTCCAAAAGCTGCAGAAAGAATTAAAGTCGATCTTCCCAGTCACCACATCAACAGCGAGATCCAATACATGCAGGACCATGTGCTCATAGGCAAGTTCCTCGGTTTCTGGCCAACTAAAAAAGCGCTGCAAGGATGGATAGCTTCAAAATGGAAGCCTAAAGGGCAGGTTACTCTGCAGCTTAGACCTAAAGGCTTCTTCACGGCCATTTTCCACTGTGTAGAGGACAAATCTCGCATCTTCGAAGGTGGCCTGTATTTTTTCAACTCCTTAGGTCTATACCTACGGGATTGGAAGCCTAGGTTCAACCCTGACAAGGAAGATTTCAGTTGGGCTCTAGTATGGATACGAATGTACTCCCTTCCTATGGAATACTAGAGAGAAGGAACACTAGCAGACATCGACAACAAATTAGGGGTCTTCATCAAAGTTGCTGAGGAAACCAAAACCCGCAGATACACCTCTTATGCCCGGAGCTACGTCCAGATGCACTTGACCAAAGCTCTCACCGACTCGGTAAGTCTCTTCCATGACGACTTTGAATGGAACCAACCTTTAGATTACAAGCATATCCCCTTTCGTTGTCGTAAATGCCATGAACATGGCCATCTCTTCCGAGATTTCTCTCTGAACTCTCAGACCAAATCCCTAGCTAATGAATCCAGTAAAGACTCTGAAGGATTTACCAAAGTTCTGAATCGCCGTCGTCATGCAAAGAAAAATCATGCTGTTCCAGAAAGCCCCTTCAAACCTGATTCCCAGAATCGTTTTATTTTGCTCTCTTCTCCAGATCAGCCAGAAAAACCAAGCTCAGAATCCCAGGAGAACCCCTCCCTCCCCTCATTGCCCCATGCACCCAACGCCCCTAGGCCCTCTCCCACTCCCATTCCTCACAGCCTCATAACCAGCTCTCACTCAGATAAAAGTCTAGCTATAGATGCTGGCTCTCTCCCCTCCACCACAGAGAAATCTGTTCCAGAGCCCAACCAGCAGCCCTCAGCAATGGAGCTAGACCCACCTCTAGCCCTCAGTCTATAGGAAATAGTAGCTATGGAAGATCAAAGTACACCCACCATCATGGAAGAAGATCCAGAGAATGTTAGCCTAGATGGTCTAGACATCTTCAAACTAGAAATGACATGCAAGCAGAAAGAATACAACTCAATACCCCCTTGACAAATCGACAGGCTTGAAGGAGTTTTAATCAAAGCACAGCGCAACAAATGTCTGGGCATACAAGCAGGAAGCCCATGGGACGGAAAAAAAATTCTCAAAGAAACTAAGAAAAGAGGGCGCAAAACAAACCTAAAAAGGATAATCATAGTAGGAGAAATACTTATGGAATCTGGGCGATTCCCTAAGTTGAAAAATTTTTACAAACCCAAACCCCACTGTCCCTCATGAAGCTCATCTCCTGGAATGTGAGAGGGCTCAATAGCCCCTCAAAACACAGAATGATAAAAAACTTGATACAACAAGAAAAACCATCATTAGTTTTTCTTCAAGAAACAAAAAGCAATAATACTGCTACAGGGAGAATCCGCAATAAAGTCTGGTCAGGCAGCTGCTCAGTTTCAGTAGATGCCTCTGGGGCTTCTGGAGGATTGGCTATTTTGTGGAACCCACAGGTTCTAACTCTAAGAGATTTTCATGCTACCCATTACCTCATCCAAGCGTCCTTCCATCTCATCGGCACCAACATCCATGGGCACCTCTCAAATGTATATTTTCCACAGAATCTTAAGCAAAAATTAGAACTTATCGATACTCTCACCATACTCAATGCAAACAAGTAGTTCCCCCTCTGGATCAGTGGAGGTGATTTCAACATCATCAAGACGATGGAGGAGAAACAAGGAGGCCGAACAAGGCTAGAAAATGACAGCAATGGTCTTAGAGAATTCATTCAAAATAATCAACTAATGGACATTCAAACCTCCAATGGTGTCTTCACTTGGACCAATAAGCACAGGGGCACCCAACACATTGCCTCCAGACTAGATCAGTTTCTCATCTCGGACAACGCCATACACCTGGGAGGGGACTTTCATGCCTCCATAATGCCACAAGGTGGATCAAAATCATTGGCCAATCATGTTACAATGGTCACGGCCAAGCACAAGAAGCAATAGACCTTTCCGATTTGAAGCCTTCTGGCTCTCAAATCCCAACTTCAAGACAAGAGTAAGTGATGCATGGCAATCATTCATCCCGCCGGCAGGTGCCAAAATGTTCCAATTCCAACATAAATTAAAAAACTTAAAACAAGTTCTCAAAGTCTCGAATCGCACTCAGTTTGGCAATATTTTTTAGAACCGCAAAAGGCTGGAGCAGCAAATGAAAGCACTTCAACAAAATCTCATCTTGGAAGGTAGGACAGATGAGCAGGTGCATCAGGAGCAGATTCTCTAGAATCAAATTGAAGCTCGCAGGCAGCAAGAGGAAATCCTATGGCGACAGAAGTCCAGAATTAGATAGCTCAAGGAGGGGGAGAAGAATACAAAATTCTTCCATAGAACTGCCATCCAAAGAAGAATGCATAACAACATAGCATTCATAAATAACCAACACGGGGAAAGGTTAGAAGCGCATGAAGACATGGAGAAGGAATTTAAAGATTACTTTAAGGAAATTCTCCGGGAACCTCCTGGAAACAGAGATCACGCCATCAGAACGATCACGCACCACATTCCTAAAATCATAACGGAGGATCATAACAACAAACTGCTCCTGTCCATTTCACTTCAGGAGGTAGAAGAGGCGATGGCCCAACTCAAGGATGGAAAAGCACCGGGTCCTGATGGTTTCACTGCCAATTTTTTTCACGAGTTTTGGGAGCTCATCAAAACAGAGGTATGGGAATTAGTGGAGGAATCAAGAACTATGCACTGGATTCTACCCTCCCTCAATGAAACTTTCTTAGCACTAGTACCTAAATACGATGAACCTAATAAGCCCGACAAATACAGACCGATAGCACTATGCAATGTCATTTACAAGCTCATCTCTAAAGTACTGGCGAACAGGCTCAAACCTCTCCTTCCTCTTCTCATATTTCCAGAGCAGACGGGTTATGTAGAAGGGAGGCAGATTATGGATGGTATCATTCTATCAAATGAAGTAATCCACTCTCTAAAGCTCATGAAAAAACTAGGTATGATTCTAAAGCTGGATCTCTCCAAAAGTTTTGATAAAATTAGTTGGAATTATATTCATCAGATGTTATTGGCTTTTGGCTTCAACTCCACCTGGACTAGAAGGATCATGAATCTCATTTCCTCTCCTAGCTTCTCTGTCCTGCTTAATGGCTCCCTCTCATCGCCTTTCCACCCCTCCCGTGGTATACGTCAAGGGGATCCCCTATCTCCCTTCCTTTTTGTCCTAATGGCAGAAGGGCTAAGTCGACTCCTCAAATCTGCCATCTCCTCCCAAGCTCTAAAAGGTATTTCCCTCCATGGTCTTCATCCCCTATCCCATCAACAGTTCATAGACGACACCATGTTATTTGGTCATCCCTCCTCTCAAGAGGCCAAAGCCTTTAAATCTCTACTCTCCCTTTTCTCTGACGCCTCCGACACCTCCATCAACGCTTCAAAGTCCCAACTCTTATTTTTCAATACCTCTGCCTCCACTCAAAGGAACATTGCATGTATTCTGGGGTTCTCCATTGCCTCACTTCCTTCCAAATACTTGGGGGCTCCTTTGTTAGACTCGCCATCAAACACGCTTCTTGGAGGACTCTCCTAAACAAATTGGAATCAAGGCTCTCGTCTTGGGCCTTCCGCTCTCTAAACATGGCTGGCAGACTCATCCTAATCAAATCGGTTCTCCAAGCCATGCCTTTGTATCTTTTCTCCATCCTAGCAGCGCCAAAATGGGTTCTCAAAGCTATCCGCAATCTACAGCGAAATCTTTTGTGGGGCTCCTCTGGTCTTAACAGGAAATGGGCTCTTGTCAATTGGAAGGAGGTCTTCCGAACAAAATCATAAGGTGGGCTTGGACTAAGGGATCGTCTCCAAAGCAACAATATAATGGGAGCTCGTATATGGTGGAACTGGATTTCCAAACCACATACACCCTGGGCGAGGCTTTGGCAAGCAAAATATGCTCCTGGCAGCCAATGGAACGACCTCATCAGAATCAGCACCACAACTCAAGGTTCTCTGATATGGAATGCCGCAAAGCTCCACAACACCTTCTTTCAAGAACATAGTTTTTGGGAAATTCACTCAGGTACCACAGCAAGGTTTTGGGAGGACTCTTCGCAACAACTCCCAAAACTGGCCACTCTCTTCCACAAGCCAATCTGACAAGCTTCCATGCAACATGCAAATCACACCCTCGTCCATCAATTCTGGCAGCAGCGCATGGTCCAAGACTTCCAAATTTGGAAACCTGCCAACACCTGGCAACCTGATTGGCAAGGGGAAACGCACACTGAAATAGATCAGGAATTAAATTACAGGAGAATTAAATACTCACACCTGGAGGACAAACTGAGATGGGGTCATACGCCAAAAGGAATGTTCACAACCAAGGAAGCTCACCAGCTTCGCTACTCAGTCTCCCAAATAGACAAGGATCAAATATGGGAAAGGGTCTAGCAACCAGGCATATGGCCCAAGGTCTCCACTTTTCTATGGATTTTAAGTAAAATGCGCATCCTTAACTGGGACAACTTGCAAAAAAGAGGATTTATTGGCCCATCAAGATGCCCCAATTGCAATCTCCACTCTGAATCCATCAGACACTTAATGGAGACTTGTCCTCTAGCATCCCAACTATGGGAGAGAATTGAACAATGCAATGGAGATCAGAATATCGGATGGGAGACATCACAGAAACCATTCGTAAATGGACAAAGCACCCTTTTAAAAGCCCACTACTAAACTCTCTGTGGAATCTAATCCCGGGCTTTCTCTATTGGATTCTCTAGAAGGAAAGAAATAGCAGAATTTTCAACAACATTAGCCGGTCAATCGATGCCCTATGGCTCCTCCTGAAACAAAATCTTCAAGAAAATTTAGCTATCAGAAATTGGCATGATACGGATGTGCCAGACTCTCCACAGGAATGCCTCATCTTGAAAGCCTGGAATCTGGACCTATCCTTTCTAGCCCAGGTCAAAGCCCGCCCTCCATCTAGCTCTGCCTCTCCCCTCACTTGGTCCCCTCCTGCAACCAACTCATTCAAATTGAACTTTGATGGGGCAGTCAAGGGCAATCCCGGGCCGATGGGATTTGGAGGACTCTTTAGGAGCCACATGGGCACAGCTCTGCATATCTATTACGGATCGATTGGCAAAGACACTAATAATGCAGCTAAGCTAGAAGGACTCTGGAAAGGGATCTACATTGCAGATCAAAAGAACTTCTTCCCTTTAGAGGTCGAGGGAGACTTGCTCATCCTAATAATAGTAGCTACCAGAATACAAGCAGGCACTTCCGCAGCCAAGATAGCATCCAGCTGGAGGTTGCTCAGTAGATTGGAACTCCTGAAGGAAAGGCTGAGGATTTCCCAAAGCATTACCTTCAAGAATGTTAGACGAACGACCAACAAAGTCGCAGACAGACTGGCCAATCAAGGAGTAAACCAGCAACTTCCTCACTTCTCAAGTCCCCTCGAAGATGCAGATGATGAATAACTCAAACAGAAATGCACTTCTCTAGTGCAACAGGATCAATCACTCCCGGATGCGGGTGTTTGACATATCGAAGGGTATGCGGATGGCGTTTCATGTGGGTAGGTGTTAGCCCCAACACGCCACGAGTTATGAGGCAGGTCAAGCGAGCTAGTCTCGCACAAGCCTATTAATGGAGGCATTTACTTCTTCCATCTGTTTCCTGGTTAACTGTGTTATGACGCTCCATAAGCGAATTTCTTCCGCGACTTTGTTGCATTCCTCTGCAGCTTCATGGATTGCTGCGTTGTATGTCTCTCTGAGATTCTTTGCAAGCGAACTTAGGCCCGTCAGTCCCTTTCAGGTACCAGGATCTTATGGTTCAATTGATGTTCTGTTGTCGCCTCACTCAGGATACTCTTCTCGCGCATTCACTCTCTTGACAATTCTCTGAACATTGAAATGCCGCACGAATGACCCAGGATGGGGAGCAGACGTGGTGGCTCCCGTGGCTGCGCGGCCTCTCAGCGATCCTCGGGCACGTTGGAACCTAGGCGGAGTAGTCCCCCGGCCACCAGAAGTGGAAGTGACAGGGGTCATGGGAGAATTGGGAGGGTTGACTGTGAGCATGCTGCTCATCCCACTGTGCGTTATCGCATCTCGTGTTCTCTTGCCAACTCCACTTTCATAGTCTCTGTCACCATAGAAAAATGTGAAGATAATAGGGGCACGAGAGCAGCCCATCCTAAAGCACTCGCAGAACAGAGGATGGCAAATCCGGTGGACAATCAACACCAGGTCATGGGAGGTGCTTCGCTGATGAATCCGGATGTCCCTGCCGGTCCAAGTGCGCCAGCATGTGGTGAACCTATAGGCTCGGCGGTTCCTCATTCTGACTCGGAGGACTCTCTTCAATTCGGGTGCAGGGTCGTCGAGGAGCCTTACACCTCTAAGGATGTGTTAGCGCTTGAAATTTCACCTCAGACTGAAAAAGGTAAACTCCAAGGCAACATCAAACCACTTAGCCTCGTAGCTAGCCCTACGGGGCAGGAGAGGGCTCTCTCCGGTCTATCTCGGCAAAAGGTCTTCAACGGGCTGAGAAAACCAATAAAGAACACTGATTTTAGGCTAGTAAACTGATAAAAAGGTTTGATTTGGGATTTTTAGGGTTTTGGTGGAAAATTGGGAAAGGCAATTTTGGGTGCAGGGATTGGACGCAGTTTTCGCAGGGGGCTCTTTGGGGAGAGGTAGGAGACTGTATTGATGCCTTTGAAAGATTTAAATGGATGAGAATGATTGGTGAGGAGCTAAGGAGAGCAAGCAATCACCTTGTATTCTCCTTAAACAGCTGAAAACATTGATATTAAGCAAACTTAAAGGCAGAGCATAGCAACCATGAATTCTACCTTAACACTTCATTTGCCTAATTTGCAGAAGAAAAGTAAGAAGATGATTCACATAACAAACTTACAAGTACAAAAGAGAAGCACACCGTCAATACATGTAACCACAAGAATCCCAAAAATGACTGCAAAACCCTGGTCTTCCTTAGCCAAAAATTGCAGAGATACAATGAGTAATACAATAGAAGCTTTCTCCCTCAAGAGTCCAACCATGAAAATGACTA
>APFE030096267.1:0-17608 GCA_000404065.3 Pinus taeda | reverse complement strand
TGGTCCAAAAAATGAGATTGTTAGGGTATTTATCATAAAGGTCTAGTGTGTCTTGATCTCTAAAGTGTTCTCGTGCTCTGTGTGCATATAATTTTCCATTATTTTTATTGATTTCTTATTGGTTTGCAAAATCCCATCCCTTTGTTTTAAGTAGTGAAAGTGACTTTTGGTTGAGTCTATATTTATTGGGTCAATTGAAATTATTGTTTGTTTCTTGTACGTGTGGAAGGAATAATAATTTGTTATTGGTTAAAGCATTATTAGCTATTTTTAAAACCATAAAAGAAATGGTAGTTATATTTTCTTATCTTTCATCTAAACATTTACTTTTCAAATTGCATTAGATTACATTGCATTGAAAAGTCATTTTTGGGATTATCATTGAGCATAGATTACATTTCTTAGTGTCAAAAGCTGAAAAATGCATTTTCATCCATTGGGAAGAAAAGTTAAAAAAAAGTCATTTTACTTTTGGTAGGTGCATTGGAATAGTGAAAGCAAAAATTCTAGTTAGGAAGCTTTATTTGTTGCATACTTGATTGTCTCATCAATGTTTACCTTTTTTCCCTACACTAGTTAACTTTCATCAAAATGAAAAGAATCTTTTTTTCGCATATTATTTGCATCATAGGTGGGTTCCGGTGATATCGATCTTTGAGCCTTAAAAATGAAACTTAATCCAATATCAAAGTTAAAATTTACCTCAATTAACCTAAGGAGCATTTGGAACATTAACGAAAACATTTAGAGGTATAGGCTAGAGATGTGTTCCCACATCATTAAACATAGGAGTTGTCATTATTTTACAATGTTGTATCCCAGGGGTGAAATATTGTTCCACAAAAAGAAGTGTATAGGACTGTTCACCAGTACTTTTAGGGATATTGTAGGTGCTCCATGCATGGTAAGTATATGGGAATGCTCTCATCGAATGGTTATGCATTAGACAACACTGCTAATACGACACTTCCACATAGTGTCGTGTATATTTTTGGAGTGACCAATAGGTTGCTATCCATCCATAGGTAATAAAGTCAACTGCATCGTATATCATGATACACCGAACAAAACATTCAGGGAGATTGTTTGTCGTACATTAAGTCCTTGTTTTGTGAAGTTGTATATTTTAGTTCATAGTTTCTTAGTAAACCTTTATGCCTAGTTACCCATTTTTGATTTATTTTTGTTAAATTATAAAATCAATTAATTGACCATGGGAAAATATCTTTCCTGTGGAATACTCCTTAGTAGATCTTAGGTTGAGACTAATGGAAATAATTCCCATGTCAACCAACCATTAAACCCCTCTGACAGGAATCTTGGTCCTTTCTCTTCTTTTGGAAATGTTGGTGCTTCCTATATGGAAAAGTTGTCCCTTCCCAGGTTTACCATTGGTTTTCCAATTTGCTTATTTTCGACCCCAATGGTTCTGAATGTCCAAACGGCTCCTCAACTAGGCTCTCCTCTACCTGAACTATGTCAACCTTTGGTTGAGCCTAAAGTTAACTCTTTACCTTCTTCGCTTGTTCAGTCTTCTTCATCTTCTTCATCTTCATCTAGTGAAAGCCTACAAGTAAGTAACTAGGTGGATAAAAAGAAGAACGAAAGGAATATTAAGAATAATAAAAATAAGGAAAGGGCCAACTAAGAAACGATTACTACAGATGCAACTAATGTTAAAAAATATTCCAATCGACCTTGTAAAGTGAAATTACCATGCCAGCTTTGTAAGGGTGACCACCTTCTTCGAGAATGTCCTAGTATTCCCAAAATATTAGAAGTGTGGTCCACGGGTTCACATCGACCTTTGGCATTGACCTATAGATATCATGGTAATGATAAACCTTCAAATAATGATAGTAAAGCCCACGGGAAAAAGGGAAAAATCAAATCTCCCTGTAGGTTATGTGAAGGGCATCATCCTATTCACCTTTTTCCTTATATGTATGAAGCCTCTAAGATGTTGAATATCCTTATCACTTCTCAACCTCATCTTCCAAATGGTAAAAAAATTTCCCTTGATCCTCCACTAGTTGATCAAGTGATTGATCAAAACTCATCTATGGTAAATACCACTCTCTCTGAAAGTGAACCCCATGAGTCTGTTTTCGACCAACCATTGGTAAAAAAATGATTGATCTAATTTCACTTTTAGTTGATCAAATTTCTTCTGGTTTCTTCAAATTCCAAAGAATTAGGGGGAAATCCTCATGTTCCTATGGTGCAGGGGGGCGATCCTCCTATTCCCATGGTATGGGGGGGTGGATCCTCCAATTCCTGTAACACAAGAGAGAAGTCCTCCCATTATGATGGCACCATCTCCAAGTAGTTTAGTCACTTTCTTTGATTGGAGTTGAGTGGCAGGATATCACCTTCCTTCTTATATTCCCTTTCAAGTCACAGTACAGGTTTATAATACAGATGTACCTAGCACAATCATAGATGAAGGCGCATATATTAGTCTTCTTTCCTCAACTACTTGGAAAGATTTAGGTTCTCTGCAGCTTGTCCCCATTACCCAAAGTCTCTTAGATTTTAATAAAGGAACCAGTCAACCCTTAGGAATCCTTATGAAATTTCCTATTTCTTTGGGAGGAAAAATAGTCTATCTTAGTGTGCTAGTTTTCCAAGGCCCTTTGGATTTTAATTTACTCCTCGGTCATGACTATGTTTATGTCATGGGAGTTCTTTTCTCTTCTCTCTTTCATGTCATATCTTACCTGCATGAAGGAAGAATTGTGGTCATTCGTCAAATTTCATTCATTGGTCCTAATTTGACTCTCGATAAAGCATCTTCACTAAATGGTCCTTGTATGCAAGTGGTATGACCCCCTCCACAAGTTAATTATGTGGCAACTTATTCTGTGCCCACATCTACTGGTGATCTAGTTAGTGATATAGTGCATCATGGGCTAGGGCATTAGAACCTTACCTTTCCATTAGATCACTTGACATGTATCCCTTCCAGAGCATTTTTCTCCTGTGTGATGAGATCTCTCGGAAGCTATCACCTCTTATAGGCCAAAATCAAGGTACCATGAGGATAGTTCTTTTACTATGTCAACCTCGCTAAAAAATGAAATATGTCCCTATGAGAATGGTTCTTTTATTATGTCAAGGTAATTAAAAAATGAAACAAGCTGTCATGAGCATAATTTCTTACTTGTGTCAAGCTCGTTAAAAAATGAAACAAGGTGTCATGAGCATGGTTCTTTTCCTGTGTCAAGCTCGTTAAAAAATGAAACAAGTCCCCTTCTAATTCAAGTCTTTGATTAGATCTCCTAAATTCCCAGTTGAGTCTTTCACTTGATCTCATAAGTGATCCTTCATTCCATCCACCTGTTAGTAACTACTAGTCTACATAGGTGAATGAAATGAATGTTGCAGGCATGTACCTTGAATTGAGTCATTATGTTGGGGGTATGCAAACCAAACTCAAGCATAGTTTATCCTTGTTTCAAGCTTGTGTAAAAATGAAACCAAACCCAAGCATATTTTGTTTCCGTTTAAAGCTTGTGTAAAAATGAAACCAACTCGAAGCATATCTTTTTCCCATGTTTTAAGCTTGTGAAAAAATGAAACAATATTCATGTATACTCAAGCATAGTTTCCCATGTTTCAATCTTGTGTAAAAATGAAACCATTCCCACTTTACCTCTTGTGATTGCCATTTTTATAAGCATGTTTTTGCCAAATGAGCCTTGGTTTTTTCATTCCATCGTCACCATCTCTTTGGTCGATCATATGATTTCACTTGGCTATTTTACCCTTGCCTAAGGAACATCCACACTGAGTGGTCTTATTAGCTAGCCTCCTGAACTTTACATGTTTTTAATAGTTCCATCATGACTAGAAATAGTTGTTATCCTTTTATATTATTATTTCCTCCAAGTGGAGTCCTCTTTCAGCTCTTTTTAGACTCTCAAAATATGAAAAGATTGATGATCACTTATCTTTTCGAACTCGTAAAATTAAATGAAAAGACGTCTACTCAGTATAAGTTTAACCCTTTTCCAGACTGAGATAGACTAGTTATGAAAATGTAATACCTTAGTCAAACATGACTAAGAGGTTCTCTTGAATATTGTTTTCTACCTTTACAAATTCAAGAGACTATCTACGGAAATGGATCTCTGGAGTTTCCATTTTGCCTCTTTTTCAAACTCTGTAAACATGAAAAATATGTTGAGTTCCCCCTTCGTCAGACTCGTAAAACTAAAACAACGAATGACTTGTCATCATGAGGAGACTGAGCTACTCCTTCTTATGTTTCGTTAAAAATAATAGGATGGATTCATCCAAAGGATGAACTTATACGACAAGCATATGGTATCCTATTCAATATTGGGATTAAAAATAAAGAGGTACTTGCTAGAAATAGTTGGGGGGGGGGATGGAAGTAAACATATATCTTGTAATTTGTATAAAGGCACCATATCACTCTTAAACATGACACTTTCCATATCTCATGTCAGGTTTGGGTTATCCTCACTTTGTCACTTGTCTTACCAGGTTTTGGAAACCATTTTTCTCTCATATGATTATATCATATTATCATGATGACCTTTGATCCTATGTTGAGTCAAATGTTTCCAAATTCTGGAGTCGTTTCATTGATATGTTCAAGAGAAGTCCCATCTACAATTCAAACCACTTATACCCAATTTGAATTTTCTACCACAATCCTGAATCACTCTTGCCAACTCTGACAAATCCTAAGTTTCGTATCGATGATGTGGGAAAAATTTTGGGCCTCCTTCGATTGATCACTTCATGTTGATTCCAGCTCATTATCTATGAAAATGATCTAGAAATTTTCTTTCAGTACCTTGGATCTTGTGTACCTCAATGGGAGGTTCTTTGCATTCAATGATAGGTTCACATCAGTGGCCTTTAATCAAATGATTCTGTGAGTGTTCGAATTTAGTTTCATTGTTCACACTTGCAGATTGTGTTTTCGTACCTTGAGATCCATTTTCATCATTGGTGGTTTATCTCATGCCTATTAATGGTTTACATCATTGACTAGTAATCAGGTGGTTTCTACCATGTTCGACTTCAACCCATTTATTCAGTTGGTTATATTCGTACTTTGGTTGGATCAGGACAGAGATGAAGACCTTGGGTTTCATTTGATAAATCCAGGCTACATCGAGTTATTAAGTATTCATGATTCTACACATGATCCCTTCTATTCAGATCGTTTCATCCATGCTATGGATTCATACAAATGATACCTTGTATTTGGATGGCTACATCCATGCTGTGGATTCATACACATGATCCCTTCTATTTGGATGGTTGTATCCATGCTGTGGATCCATGCACATGATCCTTTCTAGTCAGATGGTTGCATCCATGTCATGGATCTATGTATTGTTCGATGCTTACACTTTGATCATGGTTACATTAAAAATGTCAGATATATTGTATTATGTTTGATTTGCAAGTCCCCTGACGATGGCTCTCAAAAGTCCTTGCCTTGATTTGTAAAGAATTTCAGCCATCACTTCTCGTTCTAACTTCATGCTTTAAGGGGAATTTATTATAGAGTATTTTGTCGCACTCCCAGTCTCATATCCTAAGTGTCGCAGTTTGTGTCATCAATGTCACAAGTGTTGCAAAGTGACAAAATCCATCAAGAACAATGTATTCACCATGAAACATGTTTAGAACCATCCCCGAAGGAAGAAGAAGGCTTTCCTTGAAGGAATTCTAAATAAATTGTCTAGAACCTTGTTTTGCAAGTCCAACACTACTTTTAGCAGACAAAACCATGTTGGTAACCTTTTGTCTAACTAGTGACTAGTGTTGCCAGCATGCCTTTTGATAGGAAAATACGTGCTAGCCCTCTTCAAGATTTTTTTTCCTAAAATGGAGGAGAATCTTGTCCCACTAGAAGTCTCTAGAACGACGAGTTGGTTGTAGTTGAATGAGAATTAGAGTGAGACCTCCCGTTCCTGATTCTTGATCCTACTTTAATGGATCTTCCCCTTGAAATGTGGAACCTCTCCCTCCCTTTATGGATCCTCAACTCACTCTCCTTCCCTATAAATAAAACCCTTTCCATATACTTTTGGTTAGCTATCGGTTGGCTATTGCTTGGTTACATTCCTAGTATTGAACTATGCCCAAATGTTGCCCATTTTGCTAAGGAGAAAGGAGTGCTTGAAGGTTAAGGCTAGCACTTGGGAACTCACATAAAGGAGCCTTCCAACATAAAGGCTTAAGTGGTTATAGTGATCTCTTTACTATCTATTAATAATACATTATGTGTTTTCTTTCCATAAATGTGTTAATTATAGCTCATTTGGTATAATACTCCTTGATATGTTATATGGTTTATATTGGAATGGTTTTTGCCATGTATGTGTTTGTTGTTTCCACATGATTCTCCTTTCAAGTATTCGTCCACATCGGTGAAGAGGAGATCGATCTTGGAAGTGATAGAATTAAGGATGACACCAATGTATTTTAAAATCAGAGTGAGGTAGGCCATCTACCCTCCTTTGTGTTTTCTAGTATAAGCTAGGAAATTTTGCACATATTTGTCTAGTTTGTTGCTAGATCTTCCCATAGGAGTAGAGTGATAATTTTTGTTTGCACAACAATGGCTTTAATGACTAGGCTTGTAGAGACTGAATCATTCTCTTTCAAGGAAGAAGTAGAGCAACCTGTATGGGTTAATGCAATGGTGGAGGAATCTAAATCCATTATAAAGAATAATGTTTGGGAAGTGGTTTGAAGACCAACAAATAAATTAGTTGTGGGTTGGAGATGGATCTTCAAGGAAAATCATGTAGCAGATGGAAGCATAAAAATGTAAAAGGCCATATTTTTGGTCAAAGGGTACTCTCAAGTTGTGGGGATTGACTACGAGGAGACCTTTGCTCCTATAGCAAGGTACTAATCCATCAAATCAATTCTTTCTCTAGTTGAACATATGGGGTGGAAGATCCACCAGATGGTTGTGAAAACAACATTCCTTAATGGAGTTATTAAGGAGTAGGTATATATCGATCAACCATAAGGCTTCGAGACTTTTGATTATGAGTCTCATGTGTGCAGAATCAAGCGAGCATTGTATGGTCTCAAGCAAGCACCCAATGCTTGGTACACTAAGATTGATAGCTATCTCATTGGTTTGGGATGCACCAAAAGTGAAGCGGATGAGAAACTCTATCATATATTGGCAGAAGGAAAATTGTTGATTATTTTCATATATGTTGATGAGTTGATTTTAATTGGTGATGAGTAGTTGATCAGACCTTGCAAGGAGGAACTTGCAAGAGAGTTTCAAATGAAGGAAATGGGTTTCATGCACTACTTCCTCAAATTGGAAGCATGGCAAGGTTGTGGGAAATTGTTTGTCTCTCAAGGCAAGTATGTTTACGAGATAATTCAAAGATTTCGCATGGACAATTGCAAACCCATGGAGACACTTCTAGCGACCAACTAGCGGAAAGAGGATGACACTTGAAGAGAGGAAGTGGATGTTATTATTTACCGACAATTGATGAGTTCACTAATGTATCTTGTGAACACACGACCAAATATGTGCTATGAAGTCAACCAGTTGAGCTAAGCTATGGTTAGGCCAACCAAATTGTATTAGAGTGAAGCTAAGCATGTTATACAATTCGGTGAATGGAAGAGAGAAAATACCAAGTTGGGAGTGCTTATGTTTTGATTTGGTAGAGGAGGAAATAAGGCAGAATACCAGAGATAGGACTTCATGGAAGGGTGAGGATGAAGAAAAAATTGTAATGGATAGAAAGCAAAAGAAGGGAAAATGGAATAAATCCAAATACAAAACTAGAATCTAGTCAAGAGGGCAAGAAGAAAGATTTGTAAAAAAATTAAATGCTTCCATTGTCAAGAATTTGGGCACTATGCCACGAACTGTCTACATAATAAAAAACACAATAATACCTCAGAGGAGCAGTAGGTGAAGCTTTGGCTCCATAGTTCACACTTGAATTTAACCTCATTGCATGCATGGCCAACACAATGATGGGCTGCATGTGCTACCTAGACTCAAGTGCATCATTCCACATGACGGGCAATAAATATTTTTTCGATGAACTAGAGGAGAAATATTTTCATGTGCACATCGAGATGGGGGAAGACAAAAGATATATCTTGCCCAAGATTGGTACAATCACCTTTTAGAGGGAGTCGTGCTTCCCCCTCAGGCTCAAGGATGGCATGTTCATTTTAGGCCTAAAGAAAAATATTGTCTTTGTTGCAGTGTTGGAAGACTGTGGCTATGATGTGATATTTAGCAAAGGAAAGACATTACTGAGACACAACCATGAACTAGGTGAAGTAGATCTAGGTTCGTGTGAAGAACCTATACAAGCTAGATGTGGAGGATTGGGTTGCATTGACCACAAAAACTGAGAAGTTGTAGAGTCGTGATGTTGGTGAACTTTGGCATAAAACACTTGGTTATTTACATCATGGCACTTTGAATATCATGC
This sequence comes from Pinus taeda, assembly GCA_000404065.3. Taxonomy (NCBI): domain Eukaryota; kingdom Viridiplantae; phylum Streptophyta; class Pinopsida; order Pinales; family Pinaceae; genus Pinus; species Pinus taeda. The sequence goes on along the minus strand of APFE030096267.1, from coordinate 9,125 downwards.
AACAGATAACCACATGCCTCCTCAAATGAGCACTTGAAGCAACGAGATATATGAAAAGGATGTACCTTGGGGAAGTACACATAATCCACATTCCATGATCAAGACAAAAAAGTACATGAAGTCCTATAAAGGATTCACTTTATGTTTATGGACCTTTCTCAATAGCCTCCATTGTCAGGCACAAATATTTTGTGATTTTTATTGAGTACTTGTGACGAAAGTGTTGGATCTTCTTCATGGAGAAGAAGGATGAGACATTCTCCAAGTTCATAGAATTCAAAGCACTTGTTCAGAAATAAATGGGCAAGAAGGTGAAGCCTCTTAGGATCGATAATGGAGTTGAGTACGTGTCAATGAATTTAAAAATTTATATGAAAAAGAAGGAATTCGATTAGAGTTGACAACACCCCACAACCCACAACAGAATGGAGTGGCTAAGAGAAATAACAATAACATTGTGGGAGCAATTAGGGAAATGTTACATGATTAAGTCCTACCTTTGCATTTGTGGTCCGAGGGAATCTGTTTAGAGTATCAGATTCCTCATCAGATTATGGGCATGATTACACGGAGGAGGTTTTCTCGGGGAGAAACCCAGATGTGTCACACTTCAGGATTTTTGGAGCCTTTATTTACTGCCATGTCTCCAAAGGTTCAAGGAAGAAGGTAGAGTCGACAACAAAATTGGGTGTTAATGTGGGATACAGAGAAACTCCCCACAAATACTGTGTGTACTTCACATCCATGATAATGACAAATGAGTGAAAAGATGTAAAATTTGATGAATACAAAGTGGTATAGTTCTCTCTTGAGAGATGGGAGATTCAGATCCTAATAAGAGAGTAGCTTTTAGCTCCAAAGGAACTGTATCAACCTTTGGTTGAGCCTAAAGTTAACTCTTTACCTTCTTTGCTTGTTCAGTGTTCTTCATCTTCTGCATCTTCATCTAGTGAAAGCCTACAAGTAAGTAATTAGGTGGATAAAAATAAGAATGAAAGGAATATTAAGAATAATAAAAATAAGGAAAGGACCAACTAAGCAACCATTACTATAGATGCAACTAATGTTAAAAAATATTCCAATCGACCTTGTAGAGTGAAATTCCCATGAAAGCTTTGTAAGGGTGACCACCTTCTTCGAGAATGTCCTTGTATTCCTTAAATATTAGAAGTGTGGTCCACGGGTTCACATCGACCTTTGCCATTGACCTATGGATATCATCGTAATGATAAACCTTCAACTAATGATAGTAAATCCCACGAGAAAAAGTGAAAAATCAAATCTCCCTGTAAGTTATGTGAAGGGCATCATCCTATTCACCTTTTTCCTTATATGGATGAAGCCTCTAACATGTTGGATATCCTTATCACTTCTCAACCTCGTCTTCCAAATGGTTATCAAAATATTTCCCTTGATCCTCCACTAGTTGATCAAGTGATTTATCAAAACTCGTCTATGGTAAATACCACTCTCTCTGAAAGTGAATCCCATGAGTCTGTTTCCAACCAACCATTGGTAAAAAAAAATGATTGATCTAATTTCACTTTTAGTTGATCAAATTTATCTTGTAGAGAGTGAATTTTGTATCGCTCAATTTCTTCTGGTTTCTTCAAATTCCAAAGAATTAGGGGGAAATCGTCATGTTCCCATGGTGCAGGGGGGCGATCCTCCTATTCCCATGGTATGGGGGGCGGATCCTCCAATTCCTGTAACACAAGAGAGAAGTCCTCCCATTATGATGGCACCATCTCCAAGTAGTTTACTCACTTTCTTTGATTAGAGTCGAGTGGCAGGATATCACCTTCCTTCCTATATGCCCTTTCAGGTCACAGTACAGGTTTATAATATAGACGTACCTAGCACAATCATAGATGAAGGCGCATATATTAGTCTTTTGTCCTCAACTACTTGGAAATATTTAGGTTCTCTGTAGCTTGTCCCCATTACCCAAAGTCTCTTAGATTTTAATAAAGGAACCAGTCAACCCTTAGGAATCCTTATGAAATTTCCTATTACTTTGGGAGGAAAAATAGTCTATCTTAGTGTGCTAGTTTTCCAAGGCCCTTTGGATTTTAATTTACTCCTCGGTCATGACTATGTTTATGTCATGGGAGTTCTTTTCTCTTCTCTCTTTCATGTCATATCTTTCCTGCATGAAGGAAGAATTGTGGTCATTCGTCAAATTTCATTCATTGGTCCTAATTTGACTCTCGATCAACCATCTTCCCTAAATGGTCCTTGTATGCAAGTGGTATGACCCCCTCCACAAGTTAATTTTGTGGCAACTTATTCTGTGCCCACATCTACTGGTGATCTAGTCAGTGATATAGTGCATCATGCACTAGGGCATTAGAACCTTACCTTTCCATTAGATCACTTGACAGGTATCCCTTCCAGAGCATTTTTCTCCTGTGTGATGAGAATCTCTTGGAAGCTATCACCTCTTATAGGCCATAATCAAGGTACCATGAGGATAGTTCTTTTACTATGTCAACCTCGCTAAAAAATGAAATATGTCCCTGTGAGAATGGTTCTTTTATTGTGTCAACGTAATTAAAAAATGAAACAAGCTGTCATGAGCATAATTTCTTACTTGTGTCAAGCTCGTTAAAAAATGAAACAAGGTGTCATGAGCATGGTTCTTTTCCTGTGTCAAGCTCGTTAGAAAATGAAACAAGTCCCCTTCTAATTCAAGTCTTTGATTAGATGTCCTAAATTCCCAGTTGAGTCTTTCACTTGATCTCATAAGTGAGCCTTCATTCCATCCACATGTTAGTAACTACTAGTCTACATAGGTGAATGAAATGAATATTGCAGGCATGTACCTCGAATTGAGTCATTATGTTGGGGGTATGCAAACCAAACTCAAGAATAGTTTATCCTTGTTTCAAGCTTGTGTAAAAATGAAACCAAACCCAAGCATATTTTGTTTCCATTTAAAAATTGTGTAAAAATGAAACCAAATCGAAGCATATATTTTTCCCATGTTTTAAGCTTGTGAAAAAATGAAACAATATTCATGTATACTCAAGCATAGTTTCCCATGTTTCAATCTTGTGTAAAAATGAAACCATTCCCACTTTACCTCTTGTGATTTCCATTTTTATAAGCATGTTTTTGCCAAATGAGCCTTGGATTTTTCATTCCATCGTCACCATCTCTTTGGTCGATCATATGATTTCACTTGGCTATTTTACCCTTGCTGAAGGAACATCCACATTGAGTGGTCTTACTAGCCAACCTCCTGAACTTTAGATGTTTTGCATAGTTCCATCATGACTAGAAATAGTTGTTATCCTTTTATATTATTATTTCCTCCAAGTGGAGTCCTCTTTCAGCTCTTTTTAGACTCTCAAAATATGAAAAGATTGATGATCACTTATCTTTTCGAACTCGTAAAATTAAATGAAAAGACGTCTACTCAGTATAAGTTTAACCCTTTTCCAGACTGAGATAGACTAGTTATGAAAATGGAATACCTTAGTTAAACATGACTAAGAGGTTCTCTTGAATATTGTTTTCTACCTTTATAGATTCGAGAGACTATCTGTGGAAAGGGATCTCTAGAGTTTCCATTTTGCCTCTTTTTCAAACTCTGTAAACATGAAAAATATGTTGAGTTACCCCTTCGTCAGACTCGTAAAACTAAAACAACAAATGACTTTTCATCATGAGGAGACCAAGCTACTCCTTCTTATGTTTCATTAAAAATAATAGGATGGATTCATCCAAAGGATGAACTTATACGACAAGCATATGATATCCTATTCAATATTGGGATTAAAAATAAAGAGGTACTTGCTAGAAATAGTTGGGGGGCGGGATGGAAGTAAACATATATCTTGTAATTTGTATAAAGGCACCATGTCACTCTTAAACATGACACTTTCCATATCTCATGTCAGGTTTGGGTTATCCTCACTTTGTCACTTGTCTTACGAGGTTTTGGAAACCATTTTTCTCTCATATGATTATATCATATTATCACGATGACCTTTGATCCTATGTTGAGTCAAATGTTTCCAAATTCTGGAGTCATTTCATTGATATGTTCAAGAGAAGTCCCATCTACAATTCAAACCACTTATACCCAATTTGACTTTTCTACCACAATCCTGAATCACTCTTGCCAACTCTGACAAATCCTAAGTTTCGTATCGATGATGTGGGAAAAATTATGGGCCTCCTTCGATTGATCACTTCATCTCGATTCCAGCTCATTATCTATGAAAATGATCTAGAAATTTTGTTTTAGTACCTTGGATCTTGCGTACCTCAGTGGGAGGTTCTTTGCATTCAATGATAGGTTCACATCAGTGGCCTTTGATCGAATGATTCTGTGAGTGTTCGAATTTAGTTTCATTGTTCACACTCGTAGATTGTGTTTTCGTACCTTGAGATCCATTTTCATCATTGGTGGTTTCTCTCATGCCTATTAATGGTTTACATCATTGACTAGTAATCAGGTGGTTTCTACCATGTTCGACTTCAACCCATTTATTCAGTTGGTTATATTCGTACTTTGGTTGGATCAGGACATAGATGAAGACCTTGGGTTTCATTTGAGAAATCCAGGCTACATGGAGTTATTAAGTATTCATGATTCTACACATGATCCCTTCTATTTAGATCATTTCATCCATGCTATGGATTCATACAAATGATACCTTCTATTTGGATGGCTACATCCATGCTGTGGATTCATACACATGATCCCTTCTATTTGGATTGTTGTATCCATGGTGTGGATCCATGCACATGATCCTTTCTAGTTAGATGGTTGCATCCATGTCATGGATCTATGTATTGTTCGATGCTTACACTTTGATCATACTTACATTAAAAATGTCAGATATATTGTATTATGTTTGATTTACAAGTCTCCTGATGATGGCTCTCCAAATTCCTTTCCTTGATTTTTAAAGAATTTCAGTCATCACTTCTCGTTCTGACTTCGTGTTTTAAGGGGAATTTATTATAGAGTATTTTGTCACACTCCTAGTCTCATATCCTAAGTGTCGCAGTTTGTGTCATCAATGTCACAAGTGTTGCAAAGTGACAAAATCCATCAAGAACAATGTATTCACCATGAAACATGTTTAGAACCATCCCCGAAGGAAGAAGAAGGCTTTCCTTGAAGGAATTCTAAAGAAATTGTCTAGAACCTTGTTTTGCAACTCCAACACTACTTTTAGCAGACAAAACCATGTTGGTAACCTTTCGTCTAACTAGTGACTAGTGTTGCCAGCATGCCTTTTGATAGGAAAATACGTGCTAGCCCTCTTCAAGAATTTTTTTCCTAAAATTGAGGAGAATCTTGTCCCACTAGAAGTCTCTAGAACGACGAGTTCGTTGTAGTTGAATGAGAATTAGAGTGAGACCTCCCGTTCCTGGTTCTTGATCCTACTTTAATGCATCTTCCCCTTGAAATGTGGAACCTCTCCCTCCCTTTATGGATCCTCAGCTCACTCTCCTTCCCTATAAATAAAACCCTTTCCATATACTTTTGGTTAGCTATTGCTTGGCTATTGCTTGGTTGCATTCCTAGTATTGAACTAGGCCCAAATGTTTCCCATTTTGCTAAGGAGAAAGGAGTGCTTGAAGGTTACGGCTAGGACTTGGGAACTCACATAAAGGAGCCTTCCAACATAAAGGCTTAAGTGGTTATAGTGATCTCTTTACTATCTATTAATAATACATTATGTGTTTTCTTTCCATAAATGTGTTGATTATAGCTCATTTGGTATAATACTCCTTGATATGTTATATGGTTTATATTGGAATGGTTTTTACCATGTATGTGTTTTTTGTTTCCACATGATTCTCCTTTCAAGTATTCGTCCACATCGGTGAAGAGGAGATCGATCTTGGAAGTGATAGAATTAAGGATGACACCAATGGATTTTAAAATCAGAGTGAGGTGGGCCATCTACCTTCCTTTGTGTTTTCTAGTATAAGCTAGGAAATTTTGCACATATTTGTCTAGTTTGTTGCTAGATCTTCCCATAGGAGTAGAGTGATCACTTTTGTCTGCACAACAATGGCTTTAATGACTAAGCTTGTAGAGACTGAATCATTCTCTTTCAAGGAAGAAGTAGAGCAACTTGTATGGGTTAATGCAATGGTGGAGGAATCTAAATCCATTATAAAGAATAATGCTTGGGAAGTGGTTTGAAGACCAACAGATAAATCAGTTGTGGGTTGGAGATGGATCTTCAAGGAAAATCATGTAGCAGATGGAAGCATAAAAAAGTAAAAGGCCATATTTTTGGTCAAAGGGTACTCTCAAGTTGTGGGGATTGACTACGAGGAGACCTTTGCTCCTATAGCAAGGTACTAATCCATTAAATCAATTCTTTCTCTAGTTGCACATATGGGGTGGAAGATCCACCAGATGGTTGTGAAAACAACATTCCTTAATGGAGTTATTAAGGAGTAGGTATATATCGATCAACCATAAGGCTTCGAGACTTTTGATTATGAGTCTCATGTGTGCAGACTCAAGCGAGCATTGTATGGTCTCAAGCAAGCACCCAATGCTTGGTACATTAAGATTGATAGCTATCTCATCGGTTTGGGATGCACCAAAAGTGAAGCGGATGAGAAACTCTATCATATATTGGCAGAAGGAAAATTGTTGATTATTTTCATATATGTTGATGAGTTGATTTTAATTGGTGATGAGTAGTTGATCAGACCTTGCAAGGAGGAACTTGCAAGAGAGTTTCAAATGAAGGAAATGGGTTTCATGCACTGCTTCCTCAGATTGGAAGCATGGCAAGGTTGTGGGAAATTGTTTGTCTCTCAAGGCAAGTATGTTTACGAGATAATTCAAATATTTCGCATGGACAATTGCAAACCCATGGAGACACCTCTAGCGAGCAACTAGCGGAAAGAGGATGATACTTCAAGAGAGGAAGTGGATGTTATTATTTACCGACAATTGGTGAGTTCACTAATGTATATTGTGAACACACGATCAAATATGTGCTATGAAGTCAACCAGTTGAGCCAAGCTATGGTTAGGCCAACCAAATTGTATTAGAGTGAAGCTAAGCATGTTATACAATTCGGTGAATGGAAGAGAGAAAATACCAAGTTGGGAGTGCTTATGTTTTGATTTGGTAGAGGAGGAAATAAGGTAGAATACCAGAGATAGGACTTCATGGAATGGTGAGGATGAAGAAAAAATTGTATTGGATAGAAAGCAAAAGAAGGGAAAATGGAATAAATCCCAATACAAAACTAGAATCTAGTCAAGGGGGCAAGAAGAAAGATTTGTAAAAAAATTAAATGCTTCCATTGTCAAGAATTTGGGCACTATGCCACAAACTGTCTACATAATAAAAAACACAATAAGACCTCAGAGGAGCAGCAGGTGAGGCTTTGGCTCCATAGTTCACACTTGAATTTAACCTCATTGCATGCATGGCCAACACAATGATGGGTTGCATGTGCTACCTGGACTCAAGTGCATCATTCCACATGACGGGAAATACGTATTTTTTCGAGGAACTAGAGGAGAAATATTTTCATGTGCACATCGAGATGGGGGACGACAGAAGATATAGCTTGAACGAGATTGGTACAATCATCTTTTATAGGGAGTTGTGCTTCCCCCTCAGGCTCAAGGATGACATGCTCATTTTAGGCCTAAAGAAAAATATTGTCTTTGTTGCAGTGTTGGAAGACTGTGGCTATGATGTGATATTTAGCAAAGGAAAGGCATTATTGAGACACAACCATGAACTAAGTGAAGTAGATCGAGGTTCGTGTGAAGAACCTGTACAAGCTAGATGCGGAGGATTGGGTTGCATTGACCACAAAGCCTGAGAAGTTGTAGAGTCCTAATGTTGGTGAACTTTGGCATAAAACACTTGGTTATTTACATCATGGAACTTTGAAGATCATGCAACAGATAACCACATGCCTCCCCAAATGAGCACTTGAAACAACGGGATATATGAAAAGGATGTACCTTGGGGAAGTACACAAAATCCACATTCCATGATCCAGACAAAAAAGTACATGAAGTCCTATAAAGGATTCACTTTATGTTTATGGACCTTTCTCAATACCCTCCATTGTCAGGCACAAATATTTTGTCATTTTTATTGATCACTTGTGACGAAAGTGTTGGATCTTCTTCATGGAGAAGAAGGATGAGACATTCTCCAAGTTCATAGAATTCAAAGCACTTGTTCAGAAATAAATGGGCAAGAAGGTGAAGCCTCTTAAGAGCGATAATGGAGGTGAGTAAGTGTCAAATGAATTTAAAAATTTATATGAAAAAGAAGGAATTCGATTAGAGTTGACAACACCCCACAACCCACAACATAATGGAGTGGCTAAGAGAAATAACAATAACATTGTGGGAGCAATGAGGGAAATGTTACATGATTAAGTCCTACCTTTGCATTTGTGGTCCGAGGGAATCTGTTTAGAGTATCAGATTCCTCATCAGATTATGGGCATGATTACATGGAGGAGGTTTTCTCCGGGAGAAACCCAGATGTGTCACACTTCAGGATTTTTGGAGTATTTTTGGAGCCTTTATTTACTGCCATGTCTCCAAAGGTTCAAGGAAGAATGTAGAGTCTACAACAAAATTGGGTGTTAATGTGGGATACAGAGAAACTCCCCACAAATACTGTGTGTACTTCACATCCATGATAATCACAACTGAGTGAAAAGATGTAAAATTTGATGAATACAAAGTGGTACAGTTCTCTCTTGAGAGATGGGAGATTCAGATCCTAATAAGAGAGTAGATTTTAGATCCAAAGGAGGAACCTTAAAAAGTTGTGGAGCAGCCAAAAAATGAGGAGCAAAGAGTGGAGACAACCACTCAATCATAACCATCTAGAGAATGCATGAAAAGGATCAAGGAAGATGAGAGACTTATGGAGGATGTGAGGGAGAATGTGGGTTCTCCTTCAAGTCACTGTAGGTAGAGAAGGTCACCAGATGGGTACACTATCTACATGGCTCTAATGACTGAGCTTGTAGAGACTGAGGCCTCCTCTTTCGAGGAAGGAGTACAAAAACCTGTATGGGTTGACGTAATGGTGGAGTATGAATCCATTGTAAAGAACAGTGTTTGGGAAGTGGTCCCAAGACCAACA
>APFE030096266.1:0-28016 GCA_000404065.3 Pinus taeda | reverse complement strand
GATCAGAAAGAAACATCGTCTGAGGCAGGCATACCCATGCTCAGAGAAAGCAAAGCATGTCCGCATATCAAGTACAAGTGGATCCACTAAGTATACAAGTGTAAATGACTGGAAAATACATAATGGATCATCTGATCGTGATCGAACAAGTACATGTTTGAATATCACATATAAAATTGTCAATGATGCTGAAAGATACAACAGATCACTGATATCAAAGACTGATCCCAAAAGGTACCAACTGAACATGATGGAAAAGGATGGTACTACACTGCAAACTCAAGTGTCAGCATATAGAATGTCGCCATGAATGACTACAACATATAAGATGGAGTGGTATCAACTAGCAGCAATAGGAGCAACTGTCAAGTGAACCAATGAATGTCAATACAACCTGAGGTCTTCCCCGACCGCCGTGGTACATTTCTACACCATGGGAATAAATGATCTGAAGTCGACCATGTGAGAAACCGTTTGATTACTCGTCATTGATGGATACCGTTAACAAACGCGAGACTACTCACCGATAATTATAATGAGCGTGAAGGTACCCAGTACAAACTAACAAGTGTGAATAAATGAGCTGAAGTCGAACACCTGTAAGAATCTATCGATCAGGAGACAATGATGGATTCCCACTGTCGATAGCGAAGGATCTGCCACTAATGACTGCAAACCCCAAGGTACTGCCAAATGGACTCTAAATCTTTTGCCCCAGAGCAATGAATCGGAGTCGATAGGGAAAGATCCGCTAGAAGGAGGGCATTAAGTCATCCTTCATCAATATAGCGTGAGTGTAACCCGTAGGCCAATAATGTGGAAGGAATCAGACGAAAAAAGATGTAGTAACCGAACCGAAGTATGTTCCCGGCATACACAAGATGTAGCTAGCGCACAACAGAAACCCTCTGAACCAACCAATAATGAAAGCTAACATAGAGGCGAGGTATCCACCAATAGGGTCAAATGGAAACCAAGGTACTGCATGAATCCCAATGTGTGATAATGTAAGCTGACATCGAACACAAGGGAAACCACTCAGTCAAAGACCCATGATACTGATCGATGCTGAGAAAAAGGTGGCCTATCAATAATGAAAATAGGGCCAGGGTGCAACTCTAGGCCTGCCCTCACAGCAAGATGTCGTCGTCGATAAGGACAAGACACGCCAGCAAGAAGTCAATGGGGACCTTCTCAAACTGGCACGAGTAAAGGACCAATATAACTGATGTGATAATAGACATGACACTAACAACCGGGATGGACAACTTAAAAATGAGTCAAGAGACACCGCAGAGAGGCCGACTGAGGCTAACTTCCCTTGAACAAAAGCACGACTCAATGTGACTATGGCAGCATATGATGAATCTGTATAAGTTCTTCATGTAGGAGGCATGAACGAACCCTCCATATGATTGGAAGAGATAACCAATCGGGGGAGAACTGACTCAATAACAAAAGTTAAGGTGTACCTAAGTCAAACTAAATCCCACCCAAGTGGAGGCGACTTTGTTTTGAGTGCTTTGTTCAAGGGCGACACGACTGACTCTAGCTGCCAATAATAGATGGAAACACTGTCCCGTTCCCGCTCTTTTTGAAATATTTAATTTTTTTTACTTTTTCTGTTAAGCTCAAAAAAGAATAAAAGAATGCTATGGTATAGTGGAAAGAACGAGTGTCGATGAAACAAATGATCTAGTTCGTGGGAGGAGAACATTCCTATGCTCAATGCAGGGAGGCGAAAACTGGTCAGTGACACTCAAAGGTATGTTCTTTCCACCGGTGAAGGTGTGTCAAGTTGTAGAAGTCAAAGGTATGCAAGGTTGATTTTTGCAGTTGTCATGGTCAAAAGTTGGCTTAAACACGAGTCCAAGTGAAGCCGGCTCTAGGCAAAAGGTGCAAATGGTCAATATGCAATGCAACAGTACAACTCAACACAAAGGAGCCTCTAGGGTATAAGTCCAGAACAAAGCGAAGAAGCTAAGAGGAATGAGTCTCCAATGCATAAGTCATGGCGGGACTACAAAGGACTCCCGAGCCTACTCAAATTGACGCAGCATGGGAAAAAAATGTCAGTTAGGTGCTAACTACGATGCCCATGTAAAGGATGGCTCTACCATCGTGTCATGATTTAAAAAATCGGCGAGTGAAGATGGCTTACGAACCATAACATGATGGGATCGACCCTATGGCAGATGTATCGACTGATTGAGGGTAGTATGCATAGTGCAACGAAAAAGTGATGTACCTAACCTATATGCCATTGAAAAAACGATACCTGCCATGACGGGTTAGCAGTCATGGAACCATCTCGAAAAAGTCGAAAAAAATGTCCAAAATGTCCTGAAAAGAAAACCAATCTCGACACTCCAAGCTCCCAAGTTAAAATTCACATGAAACCAAACAAAATGAAATTTTGAAAAAAAATTGCATTTTCAAAACTTATAAAAATATTTTTCGACTCACCATTGTTACCGTTTGAGTTGGAGAGCAAATATTTGGAGCAAAAGGAGCAAATTTCTCGTGCATCAATTTCGACCGTTCAAATTCCAGAAAATCTTCCAGGTAACCCTTACACTTAGCTTGAAATTCATTGTGACTAGTTTTAAGGTTTTCCATTGATGTTTCACCGTTGAACTATTGATCAAAATTTCACCGCGGTGTATACGCGGGTTGGTAATATGAAACCCATGTACACACGGGGCCTACATGTGACTGTGTATACAGTAACCTGCATATATACCGTGAACTAATTTAAATGAGAACTAACGGTTGAAACTTCAATTTATTCTCAGGATTCCGATCACATGGCGTGAAAGGGAACATGCAGCGGTTGATAATGAGGTTATGAATGATCCTCAAGCCTTGGATGCTTTACGAGGATGCGGATTGCTCAAATTTTTCAAACTGTCAAACATGAAAGCCAATTTGCGACTGCTTGAAATGCTCATTGACTATTGGAATGTCGTTGAGGAAGTGTTCATGATTGATCACATGGCACTCAGAGTGGAAGTGGAGGACATATATTTTATCACGGGCCTTTCCCGAAGGGGAGAGGTAGTACACTCCCGGGGCAGGACACGGAGTAGCCTCACTATAGAGGAATATCTATAGATATACTACCCAGGACATCCAAAGAAAGTTGGGAGGCAGATCTCCATTGCACACGTGGAGAGTTTATCACTAAGGATCATCCTGTTCACTATAGCTCGAGTAAATGGATCATCCTCAGTGCTTCAGGCATCACGGCTCAACATGAGCGTGGCAGTGGATTATCTCACCACAGTTTTTGACTGGTGTACTCCTCTTCTGGCCAGCATGAAGAGCCAACTCACTTCCAATAAGAGGGGACAGACCAAAATTTTTGGCTACGGGACTATCTTGTGCACCTTTTTCTTTGAGAGGATTCCCGCACTCCGCCCCAGGGTAGCAGTTTCCATCCGCACCCCACGCAATCCATGCATGGGCCGGTGGGCTGATCTGATGAAACGTCTGGGGGGTGGGGAGGTTCCTAGGACTGCATTCGACGATGATTTTTTCACCTGGTGGGATCAGCAGATGATCGTCGTAGACGATTACCCCTATACTGGGATGGACTTTTGAGGAGATCCTGACCTAGCTTTACCGCCAGATGCAGCGTGGGGCGAGATCGGTAAGATTTTTTATTTTATTATTTTTTTGGATTTTTCAAATATAATGATGCATTTTGAAAATTATTTTTGATGAGATTCAAATGACTAATATGATGATCATGATCCAGATATTGGGCCAGTAGACTATATGGACTTCCACGGCATAGACGACGCGGCCGAGGAGTCGAAGAGGTGGCTACTGAGACGGAACTGACTCTACACAACATCCAGCGACACCAGACTAGACTGAGCTGTCGAGTACCGATGGCTGCTATAGAGGACCTTCCGGAGGATATGCAGCGTCATGTGGTTGGCATGCCACGTGACTGGGTTCGCACTTTTCGGTGTGTAGCCAACGCGATAACTAACTACTTGGTCGCTCGTCCTGAGCCGGGGCATTAGATATGCTGGATATTATTATGGGCATTTGAGTCCAAATTTTGTATATTTTTTGGATGACATAGGTACACTCGAGATACTTTTATGATGATATATATATATACAGTTTGACTTTTTGATGCTTTGATTTTATGATGAATGATTGATGTGCCAGTCTAATGCTTGATTAGCGATAGAATCAACTAACCAATTATGAGATCTTTGAATGTGCAAATAATTATAATAAACAAATGATCTTTGCAACAACCTCACTCTTAAATACTAGCGATATAAACATGGATCCCTTACCCGATAAATGTTATTTAATTGAGACACTATCAATTGGGAATCGAGATACACTACTAACGAGTCGATCCCATAAGAGAATGCCTCAGATAGTAAATTAATAACGGCAGTATACTCAGCCATATTATTCGAAGTAGGACCAATGCATATGCCTCTTGATACCATCAATTGATCAGTTGGATAATAAAGTACCCAAGCTACGGAAGCGAGATTCTCAGTGTGCCGACTAGCACCATCGGCGAAGCCAAAATAGACCAAGTCATCCATCAACACCTGCAACAGAGGACCAAAAAGTGTTGACATCACAAAACTCTCGATAATATATGTACAAATATACATAATTTACAAAGAAGTTATTGCTCGGCCAAAACTAAGCAAAGTACTTCCTGAGGTAGAGCCCGTCAGGGGGCTCCGCCAACTCACTCCTAGAGATGTTTATAGGTACTATGATTGAACCAACCAATATACTTCCTTCGGCAAATAACTGTGTTGGAGCCAAAGGGACTGTACAAACATCGCTAGTCGAATTTGAGGACCAATATTTGATCTCATGCATAGGGGCATAAAAATATGACAGACAATGTAAATCTTCTAAAGGTCGATCTACAACCGTCATTGCTTCGAATATTGCTTCATCCGATGGAAAAACAATGTCCGAGCGATCCGATGCACAAGTGGAATCAAAGATCTGAGAATGAGCCACATCACCATCTATCTCATTCCCGGAGGAACGAGTAGAATGACTGTCTGCACAGCTATAGATATATTAACTTCTAGGTTCTACTACAGACATAAAAGGTTCTATTCCACCTGGTTTATTGTCATCCGATGTGGTCACACATGAACTTAAGGTTCCAGGGTCTGAAGAATAAGGAGTTTGAACAAACTCTCTCCATAAAGGGTCCTTGGAGGATGAAATTGTATCTATTCTAGCCGTAGGAGGGGGAAAACCAAACGTACCCATTAATGAAGAGTACATCCCGACTCCTAAGTTCTCAGTAGGCGGACGAGGGTTGTCTTCTAAGGGAACAGAAGAGTCTGAAGTTGCTCGAGGATCGACTAGAGAATAATCCAGTTGATCAACCTTAACGATTTTCCCCTCATGAGGAAAGCAAATGACACGAAACAGAGTCAAAACAACAACATCCATTTCGTATACCCAGTTCCTTCCTAATAGGAGATTATAATCTAGGTTAGCATCTACGAATTCTACTTCAATATTAACAACCTACCATCCAACACATATAGGAAAGGCTGGGATAATCCCGTATGGCCTATGAGAATGACCAACAAATGCTATCAAGAGGGTTGGTGAAGGAACAACCGATGGTGATCCAATAGCCTTCCAACATGACATAGACATGACGCACATGGAAGCTCCCTCATCTATAACCGTCCGAAAAATATTCATTTTCTGGTAGGTAGACTTTATCTGAAAAGCCATGTGATGAGGAAGTCTCTTTTAGACATTACTCATATCAAAAGTGAGAGCTAAGGAATTACTTGGATCCACTACCCCCATTGCCGATAGCAAGGCACTTCTTTGAGCAGGACACGACTGGAGAACCTCTAAAGCAGACATAGCACATGGAATCTGAGCCAGATCCTACACAATGGAGTAATTCTGGGCTTCCCTAATATTAGGGTTGATAGTCGCGCGTTTAGCGGAACCTTTCGGTACCCATGGTATAGTCTCAACAAAAGGTCACTCAATATGAAGTGGGTTGTTAGTTTCGGGAACTGATTTTCCCTTGGAAGTTTCACCTTCACCATAATCGCGTGACCCTGTGGCCACATTAGTGTGAGAACCCATCATGAAAACATTTGATGACTTGTCCCCTTCCTGGTTTCCCCCTGCGGAGGTTCCAGGGTTTGAACTCGCGCCAACAAGAAATTGTTGCCCTTGGCAGAAAGGGTTGGTTAACACAGCTTGGGAACTAGAAGTCCCTTGCTACCCTAACAAGTGCTGAGCGTCTTCAATCTTGGGGCAAATATGAGTTAAATGGTCCCCACTGCACAGCTTGCATGGGAACTTGACTTTCTTCTTTGACTCATTTCCGCCCCCACCAGCATTATTGTCGGATTTGTTTGCATCAGGCTTCCCATCCTGGTTCTTTTTCTTACCTCGTCCTTTCTTTTTCCCATTGGAATTTTTACTTCCTTTGGGATTATCAGATTGGACCGCATTAATTGAAGAAGTTTAGGAAGCGGAAGGATTAGACGATGTGACTTGGTTGTTAGAAGCAGTTTGTAAAGACAACTACTGCAATTGATTCAACAAGTTCACCGTATTTGTGTCTACTGACCCAACAATACCATCCGCGTGGGGACATGGCTTCAGCTTAGCTGCATCAACCTTAGACCCAGGAGCATCTGGTAAGTACTTTTGTAGGATCCCAGACTGAGAGTAGATAAGTTCTAATTGTTGGGCCCTAAAAATGGCTTGCTCCTCGGAATAGACCCCGGACATGGAGACATCCTTGGAGATCTCGGGTATCAAAGACTTCAAGAACCACTCGAGATGGTATTCTGGAGGGATTTTGGCTTTAATGAGCCTCTTTCTCCATCTACATTCCTGAATGTGATCGGAAATGTGAGTTTCCCTATCCTGACGAAAAGTAGCGAGTAGTTCGGTTTTGACATCATACCGGACGGGCAACTAAAAATGGTTCAAGAAAATATTGGCTAAGTCGAAGAATGATGTAAAGCTGCCCGTCCGGTATGATGCTAACGTGTAACACTAAACTGCAAACGCTTAACACTAAACGCTAGACCCTAAACCCCAAACCCTATATCCTAAGCCCTAAATTCCTTACCCTAAACTCTAAACCCTAAGAATTTTATAAGAATTTTAAAAACGTTTTGTAACCTTTATTTAAGTGTTTACTAAAAACATTTACTAAAGTGCTATAAACCCTAAACCCTAAACTCTAAACCATAAACCCCTAACCCTAAACCCTAAACTATAAACCTAAACATTAACTGTTTTATAACATTTTAAAATGTGTTTTGTAATTTTTATTTAAATGTTTATTAAAAGAATTTACTAAAGTGTTATAATCCCTAAACTCCAAACAGTGAACCCTAAACCCTAGACTTAAAACCCTAAACCCTAAAACCCAAACGCTAAACCCTCAACATTTTATAGCATTTTAAAAACAATTTTGTAACTTTTATTTAAGTGTTTATTAAAAGAATTTACTAAATTTTTATAAACCATAAACCATAAACGATAAACCATAAACCCTAAACCTTAAACCCTATAACCTAAACCATATACCCTAATCATTTTATAACATTTTAAAAAGTGAATTGTAACTTTTTTTTAAGTGTTTATTAAAAGCATTTACTAAGTTGTTGCAAACCTTAAACCCTAAACCCTAAACCACAAAACCCTAAACCCTAAGCATTTTATATACCTTAAACACTCTACCCTAAACCCTAAGCCCTAAACTCCAAACCCTAAACCATAAACCCTACACCCTACACCCTAAACCCTAAACTCCAAACCCTAAACCCTAAACCCCAAACCCTAAACCCTAAACCATAAATGTTAAGCATTTTATAACATTTTAAAAATATATTTGTAAATTTTATTTAAGTGTTTATTAAAATATTTTATGAAAGTGTTATAAACCCTAAATTCAAAACCCTAAACCCTAAACTCCAAACAATAAACCTCAAACCCTTAACTCTAAACCATAAACACTAAGAATTTTATAAAATTTTAAAAAGCAGTATGTCACTTTTATTTAAGTGTTTATTAAAAACATTAAATCAATTGTTATAAACCCTAAACACTAAACTCTAAACCCCAAACCCCAAACCCTAAACTCTAAAGCCTAAACCCTAAATCCTAAGCATTTTATAACATTTTAAAAACTGTTTTGTAAATTTTATTTAAGTGTTTATTAAAAGGATTTACTAAAGTGTTATAAACCCTAAAACCTAAACCCTAAACCTAAAACTCAAAATGAAAACACAAAACCCTAAACAATAAGCATTTTATAACAGTTTAAAAAGCATTTTAGATCTTTCATTTAAGACTTTATTAAAAGGATTTACTAAGGTCTTGTAAACCCTAAACCCTAAATCCCAAAGGCCAAACCCTAAACACTAAACCGTAAGCATTTTATATCATTTTAAAAAGAATTTTGTAACTTTTATTTAAGCCTTGATTAAAACAATTTACTAAAGTCATATAAACCATAAACCCTAAACGCTAAACCACCCTAAACCCTAACCCCAAAACACAAAACGCTAAACCCTTAACCCTAATCATTCTATAACATTTCAAAAATCATTTTGTAACTTTTATTACAATGTTTATTAAAATAATTTACTAAAGCATTATAAACCCTAAACACAAAACCCTCAACCTTAAACCCTATACCTGAAACCCTAAACCCTAAACCTTAAATCCTAAACACTAAGCATTTTATAACATTTTAAAAAGTGTTTGGTAACTTTTATTTAAATTTTTATTAAAATCATTTACTGAACCGTTATAAACCATAAACTTTAAACCCTAAACCCTAAACATTTTAAAAAGCATTTTTTGACTTTCATTTAAGTGTTTATTAACCCCCTAGCCCTACCCTAATCTATCCTAGCCTACTATAGCTTAGTAAAGCCTATTCTAGCCTAATCGAGCCTAGCCTAGCCTACTTTAGACTAGCCTAGACTACTTTAATCTAGTGTACCCTACTGCAACCTAGCCTAGCCTAGCCTAGTCTAGCCTTGTCTAACCTAACATACTCTAGTGTAGCCTAGAATGTTATACCCTAGTTTAACCTAACCTACTCTAGTCGAGCATAGCCTAACCCACTGTGGCCTAGCATAACCTACTCTTGCCTAACATAATCTATCGTACTCTATCCTAGCCTCGACTATTGTAGCCTACTCTACTCAAGCCTAACCTAGCTAGCATAACTTACTCTAACCTACCCTAGAACGCCTTAGTCTAGCCTAGACTACTCTAGTGCATCGTGGCCTATAATACTCTAACATTGTCTACTACAACCTAGCCTAGACTAGCCTAATGTAACCTATTCTAGCCTAGCTTAGCCTACACTAGCGTAGCCTTAACTAAGGTACTCTATCCTAGCCTAGCCTACTCTAGCTTAGCCTAGCATACTATTACATATTATAGACTTCTTTAGCCTAACCTACTATACACAAGCCTAACATAGCGTGAGCTACCCTACCCTATACTATGGTAGCCTAGCCAACCCTATCCTAACCTACTCTAGGCTAGCCTAGCCTAGACTAACCTACTCTAGCAAATCCTAACCTACTATGGCCTAGCCTAGCCAAGTCTGGCCTAATCTAGGCCACCTTATTCTAGCATAAGATAATCTAACCTAAGCTAACCTACTATACCCTAGCCTACTCTGGCCCAGCCTAACCTAGTCTACCCTACCCTTACCTATTGTAGCATATCTTAGCCTAGCATAGCCTACTTTAGCCTAGCATAGCATAGCCTAACTTACTCTAGGATAGCCTAATGTAACATAACCTAACCTATTATTCCCTAACCTACTCTAGTCTAGCCATGCCCAACCTACTCTAGCCTAACCTACTCTAGCCTAGACTAACCTAATCTAACCTAACCTAACCTATCCTAACTTGCACGAGCCTTGCCTAGCCTAGCCTAACTTATTATATCCTAGTCTAACTTGCTCTACCTATCCTACCTTAGCCTATCCTGCTCTTCCTTATACGAGCCTACTCTAGCCTAGAATACTCTCACCTACTCTAACCTAGCCTACTCTAGCCTAGAATACTCGCACCTACTCTAACCTAGCCTACTCTAGACTAACCTACTCTCGCCTAGCATGACCTACTCTCGCCTACCCTAACCTAGCCTAACCAAACCTAATCTAGCCTATCCTAACCTACTCGTGCCTAGCCACGCCTAGCGTAACCTGACCTACTCTTACCTAGCCTAGTGTGTTGTAGCCTAACCTACTCTAGCCTAGCCTAGCCTACCATGACCTACTCTACCCTATCCTAGCCTAGCCTATCCGTGCTTGTCCTAGCCTAGACAAAACTACTCTATTCTAGCCTACCCTAGCCAACCATAGCCTACTTTGGCTTAACCTAGCCTATCCTAGTGTAGCCTAGACTAGTGTAGCCTAGCCTAGTTTGCTCTAACCTACTATAACATAGCCTACTCTAGACTACTCTAGGCTACTTTAGCCTAGGCTAGTGTAGTCTACTCTAGCCTAGACTAGTGTAGCCTACAATAGCCTAACCTACTCTAGCGTGGCCTACTCTATCCTATACTACCCTAGCCTACTCTATTGTAGCCTAGCCCAACCTAGCCTACTCTATTGTAGCCTAGCCCAACCTAACCTACTCTAGCCTAACCTACTCTAGTCTAGCCTAAGCTAACCTACTCTAGCCTAGAGTAACCTAATCTAGCTTAACCCATCCTAAACTAGCCTAACCTACTCTAGCCTAGCCTAAAGAAGTCTAACCTAGCTTAACCTACTCTATCCTACCCTAACTTACTCTAGCCTAGCCTACTCTTGACTAACCTAGCCTACTCTTGACTAACCTAGCCTACTCTAGCCTAGATTACTCTCACCTACTCTAGCCTAGCCTAGCCTTAGCTACTCTCTCCTAGCATGACCTACCCTCACGTAGCCTAGCATGACATAGTCTAACCTACTCTAGCTTAGCCTTACCTAGTCTAACCTAACATATCCTACACTAGCATGGTCTACTCTAACCTACTCGAGCGTAACCTAGCCTAACCTACTCTACAGTACCCTAGCCTAGCCTATCATTTCCTACTCTAGTCTACTCTAGCCTAGCTTACTCTTGCATACACTAGCCTAATTTAACCAAGCTTACTCTGACATACTCTTCCCTAGCCTAGCTTAAGCTACTATCTCCTAGCATGAGCTATTCAAACGTAGCCTAGCATGAAATAGCTTAACCTACTCTAGCCTAGCCTAACATAGTCTAACCTAACATAGCCTACTCTAGCCTAGGTTGCTCTAACCTAGTCTACCCTAACCTAGCATAAGTTACTCTACCCTAGCCTAGCCTACTCTAACCTATCCTAGCCTAACCTAGCCTAGCCCAAACCTAGTCTAACATAATCTAACGTGCTTTATCCAAGCCTACTCTAACCTACTCTAGTCAAGTGTACTCGAGCCTAGTCTAACCTACTCTAGCCTAAACTAGCTTAACCTAACCTACTCTAACCTAGAGCCTAGCCTACCTTACCCTACACTAGCCAAACCTAGCCTATCCTAACCTACTCTATTCTTGCATACCTTAGCCTACCCTAGCCTAACTTAACATAGCCTACTCTAGCCTAGCCTACTCTAGCCTACTCTAGCCTAGCCTAGTCTAACTTACTCTAGCCTAGCCTAACCTACTCTAACCTAGCCTAGCCTAAACCTAGTCCAATGTAACCTAACCTAGTCTAGCCTAGACTAGCTTATCCCTCCCCTACTCTACCCTAGTTTAGCCTATCCCTACCTTCTAGATCCTAACCTACTCTAGCATAACCTTCCCTACCTTATTGTAGCCTAACCTAGCCTATAGTAGCCCTAATCTACTCTAGTTTAGCATAACTTAGCCTAGTCTACTCTAGTTTGGCATAGGTTAGCCTATTCTAGCCTATCCTACTCTAACTAACTCTAGCTTGCCATAGGCTAATCTAAACTAGCCTAGCCTATTCTATTCTTATGTATCTTAGTCTACCTTATTCTATCCTAACACACTCTACCTTAACCTTTAATAAAAAACATATTCAAAAACATAGAAAATAAAGTGTAAAACTTAATAACTTATGTAAATTTTAAAATATTTTAAAAGATAAATTTAATTAAATAGTATTAATAAACAAATAATTTTAAAATAAATCAAAATAAATACAATCGATAAAGAAAATATAACAAAATTTATTTAAAATAAATTAAATTTACTAATATCTAAATTCATTTACGAAGGATTTAATATATATTAAATGAGAAATATATCTGTAAAATGGAAAAGCCAAAAGCTTAATTCAAAATAAATTTGAGAAAGGGAGTTAATGTAAACATTAAAAAACATAATTGAACATCAAAACATCAAATAGTTGAACGCTTGCAACGCTGTGCAACGCTGTGCAATAGTTAAACATATCGGGTGGCTTTTCTCCGCAAATCTCTCACTGTATTAAACTAGCTCACTCATATCTTGTGGCTTTTTTCTGCAGCTAACTGCCTCACTATATTCCTAATCTCCAAACATAGTCGGGTAGATCACCTTTCTCATAGTCGGGTATATCAGCTCGTGATTCCTATCAAACTTTACGATCTATTAATACTTAGATTCAGTCTCTCAGTTTTACGATCTATTAATATCATACTAATGAAATGTTTTGTACTAAATTAAGCCAGCCTAAAGAAATTCTTGGTAGAAAATATCATCGGCTGCAGGTATGCCTGAAATGTTTTGTACTAAATTAAGCCAGCCTAAAGAAATTCTTGGTAGAAAATATCATCGGCTGCAGGTATGCCTGAAAAGATTAAGTCAAAGAAAACTTTCACAGTCTCTTTCAAATATATTAGCACCAGCAATTTGATAGGCACCTGGACATTGGTGAAGCTGTGGGGAAAAGTCATATAGATTAGCACCAGCCATTTGATAGGCACCTGGACATTGGTGAAGCTGTGGTTAAAACAGTAAAGGTATTGGGGATAGTTCTAATTATTAACTACAAATTTGGGAAATAGGGTGAGTCCAACAAATCTCTCAGAAAATTTTCACTGCCTTTCAGTTTGCCAAAATAGATATCTATCTGTTCGGTGATACCCAAATGATTTGCCAAAACCTACACTCGAACTGAACCTCAATGTCCAGTATATATCTGAATTACATGTTATTTTTCGAAGAAATTAAATATGGTAGGCAGTGAAAAGAGAGCTAAACTTGAAATTAATATGTTATCAGACAGTGATCAAAGAAAGAACGATGATAAGATAACTGGAAGGAGTTTTCATACCTTTAGTTTGATATAGAAGAAAATCCAACAGAGGATCCCCCGTTTGATATGGAAGAAAATTGAACAGAGCAGCCCCTAAAATAATCGCTTGATCGAACAAACAGTCCTCAAAATCCAGTAGAAGATCCTCCAATACAGAGCATCCCCAGAAGATACTTTCAGCACAGTATAAGTACAGGTCATGCAACTCTCTGAGTCACGTCATGTGAGAAAAGGAAAAGTATTCAGTTGAGATTACTCTGAAATATATGCGTCCTCTGCATAGTTGATACATGCTATAACCTCTTAGCTCCCAACATAACTCTTGCAACCACAATATAATACGATTCAATTATTTAATCCTCCCAAATTCTTGGAGATAAGTTACACATTTTATGCATACATTATCAGAACTGCTTGTTAGCCAAGTTCCATGGCCCTGTTTATCAGCACCATATAGACCTACTTTTTTGGGCTGTGTAAACCAATTTCCATGGGTATCAGAGAATTGAATTGAATTAAAGCGCAACAGCGGGCAGACGTCAGGTTTTGTGATGGATGGATCTAGCTCTGAGTACCAGGTTGAGGCTGAGGTTGAGTTCCGTCTGTGACGAGAGGTAAGAATTGGTTTGAATTGAGCAGAGTAGGCATTGCGTTAAGAACGGCCCATGCCATTGAAACTGCGAAATGCATTTCAGGGACGTTGGGAACCACCACAGAGAAACCTGCATATATGCAACCACAACCATAGCGAATAAGGTTCACAGTTATGCAGCACCATAATATGACATATGACATAAATATTTATGCGCCCATACCGGGAACAGAACGTTACCCATGTGGTCAGAGGTTCAAATCCCGCCAACGAAACGTTACCCAAGAAGTTCAAGCCCTTGTTTCAACTGATTATATTTTGGATGTAATATTTCATAAACCCTCAAAGTTTACTGATAAATACACATATAAGTGATCTATCGCTGGAATAAATATGGAAGAAGTTCAAGCCGTACTTCAACTGTCTAACTAATTATATTTTGGATTTAATATTTCATAAAATCCGAAGGCCACAGGGCAAAATCCCATCGGCTCAGAGGTTCAGACCCTACTTCAACAGTGTAATTAATTATATTTTAGATTCAGTATTTCATAAACTCTCAATGTGACCCGAGTTCAAATCCCGGAGGTCGGAGGTCCAAGCCCTCCAAGACTATAAGTAATTATATATTGGATGTAAGATTTCATAAACTCGCAGGTCGACCCGGGTTCAAATCCCGGCAACGAAACGTCATCCATCAGGTCGGAGGTTGAAGCCCTCCTTCAAGAGTGTAACTAATCATATTTTTGGATTTAATATTTCATAAGCTCTGAATGTGACCCGGGTTCAACTCCCTGCAACGAAACCTTATTCAGCAGGTCGGACGTTCAAGAGTGTAACTAATCATATTTTTCGATTCAATATGTCATAAGCTCTCAAGGCGACTCGGGTTCAAATCCCGGCAACAGAGCGTTACCCAACAGAACGGAGGTTCAAGACCTCCTTCAAGACTGTAACTAATTATATTTTGGACGCACAGATCAGTGAACTGCCGCTGGAATAAATCTCAAAGTTTAAATGCACAAAGAGGGCGGTGAACTGTCGTTGGTCGCTAGAATAACTCAGTTTGTTTGAGTGTGTGGCTGTAAATTATACGCAGGACACAGTGAACTGAATCTGAATTACTCGGCTTCTATGCTAATCTCGGTGCTTACATTTATTGAAATGAAATTATTAGTTGCATCTGATGCCTGATTTATTCTTTTAGAATTTAAAATGGATACTAGCAATTATGGGGCGTATAAATATTTATGTCATAATGAAGGTTATGATTCATAATTATGCAGGGCCGATCCCAAATCAAATTACAGCTTGAAAAGGGCCAATCCCAGACCAAATTAGTTCCTGCTCATCCCACTCATCATTTTGTTGATAATGTATATATATATATATATATATATAACCAGAAAGATGCAAAGAAATTTACCTACTCTATTTGGATTCAATCCTTCTGCACACCTGTGGATTCGAAAACTGGTGCAGTACCAATACCAATTCATATTTAAGTTAGCTTAGCGGAGCAATTTAATAATACTTCTTGAACAGAGCGAGCCAATTGCATCAAATTACAAAATTCAATTCGAGACTAAATTTAATTCATATACTCTCTCTCTCTCTCTCTTCAAAAAAACCATATTAAAAATGCTTCACCCAAATTTCATATAATAAAAACATGCATCTTAAAAATCACCAAAACTCTAAAAACTTTAAAAATCCTTAGAAATTATGAAAATTAAAAGATATTGGCAAGTTATACAATATTTTCTCGTCTTGTTTTATGACTTCACGACATGAGGAAACGTGAACAAACAAGGAGCACCAATAGATTGAGATATAAAGAATACGAGAGTCTCATTTACTCATTTACAAAGGAGAGATATGATGCAAACCAACAAACGAAGAAGAGAGCGCAAAAGTTTAGAGTGTGTTAATTGCACAACCACAAAGATTGTAAACATTATAAAGAAAAGGAAAAATGACGAGTCTAGATTAATTGGAGATGAGTTAAGGAAGAGAACATTGGGTCGATGGGCTCCCAGTGGAAGAAGGATTTTGATAAGAGGGGATTATAGTGAGGAAAAGAGACCATCAACAAAGTAATTCATGGAAACTAGGTAAAGCTACATAAATGCATGCCTTAAGGGAAAGGGAATGTCGATATGTAATTGGAGGGAAAACCCAATTTTACAAACTGACATCAAATGATGAGAAATCATTATGAGATTAGACAAGCCATGATGATATCAAGAAGGAAACATAATGCTAAATGGTGAAAGGAAAGAAGTTATGTTGAAGAATAGATTGAACATGACTAATAGTGGACGTGTAAAAGCATTGTGATAATGTACCACCAACACCAACTGAGAGAGAAAAAGCTACATGTGGATGAAGGGCTAACAAGTCAAAGATTTATTACATACAAGCATCACGTATCAGCTACACCCTAAAAATGTTGCAAATGCATAAGATACAAGCACATGGAGATATTAGGCATTGGCAAATGAAATTCACACACATTGCAGAGTACATATCAAAATGACATACACAATCATTGTAAATACACAAGCATAAAAATGGAACTAAAACCACAAACATTGCTACAATCATGAATACACAACAAATTTTGATCACCGTACACAAAGAATATTGTAAATACCAAAACATACAAATGTCACCCGTCACATTTTTATCATCGCACACAAAATGTTGCAGATATACACATATTGCACATCAAATTTGAATCATGGTAGAAGACATGTTGTATTAAGGTTATTTTTATAGTTATAATAATAATAATAATAAAAAGGATAAAGGGTAGAAAATGTAGGGAGGATTTAGTTTAATTTCGAGGAAGACTTTAATAAATACCATGCATTGGTTAGCAAGCAATACCAATAATAATTTTGAAATGTAATTAATGGTGTATCATGGTATTAAAAGCTTGCAAAAAATAAATATCAATCACCTAAAACATGGTTAAACTTTCTATGGAATTGAAGGTCTTTAGTTTTCAATTGGTCAAATAATTTCTTCGAATAATGTAAATTTGACTTCGTGAAGGTGTTGTTTTTATTGTAAGAAAAATCTACTCTCCAAGAATACCCCTACTACATCCCAATTGTTCAATTGCAACATTTGATGTATGCAACTCCATGAATCACAAATCCTTTTTCCTACACTCTAAGCAATTTTTTTTGTTTCCCTTTCCATTATTTTGAATACCCAAAAATGTCATAATTGTAGAACTTTTATACTAGCTATTGGAGAGCATTCATAGTTAATTTAGAAATCTTATTACTCACTCCCAAATTGGAATTCATAAATAATAATTCCAATATTCATGGATTTGGTAGCACAATTTGAATATACCTTTGTTATTTCATGTTTTAAGGACACACAAGGGGTTGGTGGATTGCTTGGCCAACTAAGTTGCATGCATGAAGGAAAATTCAATAAATATAAATTGGAGAGACACATATAGTGATGCCCATCCCTTCAAATTAATGAGTAATTGATATTATACAAATAATTTACTTTAATCATGTGATATTATATAGAATTTACAATTTTAATCATGTGATAAAAAAAGTTATAGTTAAGGTTTAGGTCCAAAAACATAGTTACTTGAATAATATTTGAATTTGGTTATTAAAATTATTTATAATTATAAAAAAAATTAAAAATATATGATTTTGTAATATTAAATATTTATTTATTTGTTAATATTTCATTTTTTAAATAAGTTGATAAATTAAATTAAATTATCTATCTATCTATCTATCTATAATTTCTATTCCATAAATTATTAAATCATATTTAGCATTTAAAGATAAATACATGATATAAAAACACTTAATGAGCACGCATGAGTAAAAGATGCTTCTTTGTGGTTTAAAATAGTTTTTAATTAGAATTAACATTTTAACAACACAAAAGACTTTCATAATTAATACTTATTGGCCAAATAATTAAAGTTGTTTCTTAGATTGAGAATTAATAACTTTTATGAATAAAAATGAAAACATATTAAATAGTATTTAAAATGTCCTTATAATTAAATATGATATAAACCAAAGTATTAAATTTATTGTAATAGTTATAATATTGAAAAAAGAAGGAAAATCTTAGCAAATCTATGGAGGTTGTAGTTTAATTTCAAAGAAGGCTATGATAAATACAATACTTTCGTTAGCAAGAATTACCAATAATAATTTCGAAATGTGAGTGTTTTATGATTGTATTTAGAGCACAAAAGAAATAAATGTCAATCATAACGCTTGCCCCATCAGACTAGCCCTTAAAACATGGGCATGTGGTCATGTGGGTGCCACGAGTCTCAGGGTGAGGCTAATCGCCTACCCTTCCCACTAGGCCCTTAAATGTTGATGCCGAGATCATGTGCATGATGCATAGGACGTGGGTCTCGCCCCTTTGCCTTAGCACCTCTGCAAGTGCATCCAAAACGGTCTCTTGGTGGATCATATACCCAAGACCTCGGGCTATTACCAAGCACTCCTCCACCTTTGCACCTTCTACAGAATGTCAAGGTAATGTGATCAACACTGAGATCGGGGTTAGTCTAAACATCCCATGCCCCTCTCCACCATTGTTTCATAGGCATATGGCACTGAATATGACCAGGGGTCGAGGCTGGTAGCCCAACCCCTCCCTCCTAAAGCTCTAAACATAAACTTTATATAATAGTTCGGTGTATGTTATGTTAAGAACTACCATGTGACATGTTGGTGAAGTGCTCCATTATGGAGTGGGAGGTCAGGGGTTGAAATCCCTCGGACCTTGCTGAGACCCATACCAAAATTTTAATTGACCTTAGGGTGCCATGTGGCAACCCATGACTGGGCCACATGACACCCAATTATTGGTCCACATAAAGCAAGCATGAACCAATCAAATGTGCCAAAAATAAATGAACTAGAGGATGACACCTAGCAAGCTGTCATTGGCTCATACCTTACATGGTGACTCGCTGTATGATCAACCTAGTCAACTGACTAGTCAATGGACCTACTGGAATTCTTAATTTTTGGGCCAAACAATGAGCACATGATAACTTGACCATATGGTGTCAGAATGAGGTAAAACAAATGTCATTAGACTGAGAACAAAAAGCACTTCAACTCGATGCTACATTTAAGACTTTCTAGACACTTTCATTTTTGAGCAAAATTGTGATCAACGGATCATCTATAGAATTGAAGATCTTTAGTTTCCTATTGGTTAAATAATTTCCAGAAAGAATGTAAATTTGACTTGGTGAAGGTATTGTTTTTATTGTAAAAGTAAATCTAGCTTCCAAGAATACCCCTATTAAAAACAAATTGTTCGATTGCAACATTTGAAGTATGAAATTCCATGAATGAAAAGTCATTCTTCCTAAATTTTAGGAAAAAAAAGTTGTTTCCCTTTAACTTCCTTTGAATACCCAAAATGATTCATATTTGTATAACTATTAAAATATGGCATTGTATACTAGTTGTTGGACAATTTTCATGATTATTTGATATATCTTCTTACGCTCTACTCCCAAATTGGAATTCAAAAATAATACTTCAAATATTCATGGATTTGATAGCACAATTTCAATTCACCTCCCCTTTTTTAATGTCTTAGGGACACATAAGGTGTTGGTAGATTGTTTGCACAAGCTAAGATATCACGAAGGTTAATTTGATAAATATAAAATGGGGGAGGCACCTATCATGATGTCGCTTCCTTCAAATTATGAGTAATTAGTGTGCCCTTACAATAATTTACAAGTGGATTTACACCCATCCCACAAAATATAGGTACTTAAATCTACCAAAGCATAAGAATTTTGGCCTATTTTACTAAAATTCAATAATAAAAATTTGGGTGAGATTATGATTTACTCTTGTTTAAAATGCATTTTTGAATGCATAAATAGATTCAACACCTACTCCATTTAGGGAAAAAGTTAAAATGAAATATTCCTAGAAAGGGGCCAAAACATCTATTAGAGTACACCCTTAAATGTTTGCAATATTCATTCTAATTTTCATACACCAAGATCATGATAGACGGGTCATTTACGTATTGGATATAATGAATCTAGATTTAGTGTGAGATTTTTTTTCCTTTGTCATCCCTTTCCTTTCTCTTTCAAGTTTGTATACCTTCACATTCGTTCATGTTTGGGTGAACCTAGACATAAAAGAGCAGTTTGAATATGATCGAATGCAAAAGTGAACTTGTGTCAAGAGATTTCCATGGATAGATGTGGAAACCAACATTATGTAATGTACAAGTGTGTAGAGATTATATAGCATATGCAGGCAATAGAATGATAAGAGACTTGCAAGAAACTAACGAGAGGTGACAATAGGGACCTTACATTGGTGCAACAAGCATGAAATGTGGGAGAAGAACCTACAAATGGAAGAACAAGAATAGACAATACACCACAAGACAGAAGGTAGAAATGGTGGTCCAAATTTGGTATTTGAGAAAAATCGGGAAGGCAACAAAAAATAATATGTGTTCTTTAGAAGTGAAGTACTTGGTAATGGAAGAGTTTGTTAGTTTAATGGAAGCAAAGTTTGATAATATATATAAGCATTTGATCACAAACATGGAGGGAAATGGACACTTGGTGCCTCCTCAACAGAAATGACCAAACATACCTAGTAAATCCAAATATAGAGCTATTATGCTTTCAATAGTGTAAACTATTCATCTAGGAGTCTTAATTGCCTAACCATATTAATTAAATTTAGATATTCCGTGATGGGGTCACGTACAATATCAAAGAGGGTGATGAGGGGGGATGATCCGGCCACCCTTGCCACCTAATGAATATTAAATGTAAACTCTATTGTTGGTCTTCGGCATGAATGTTGAAGGATTTTATCCCCTAGGGCTTTTGGGTGGAACCCTAGCAGACTGAAAGCTGTCTAAACAAAGAAACATGCACACACACAACCATTATTCTAGCAAAAGCTAATCCTAAAGTAAGAAGGACGTACCTCAGGTCCTACGTTCGGGTGGTTCCTCAAGGGTCCAAACCCTTCTTCACGTCCCTTTTGCTCCTTTGCCCTGCAAAACCAACAATTCCAAAGAATGCAGCAGTATATGGACAAAGATTTATACAAAAATCATCTTTATGTTATACAAGAAGGAAGTTAGTTATGACTTTTAGACATCCATTCATACATGAAATTCAAACATGAACATCATAAACATAAAGAAGAAGCATATCAGGAATCAAGACGTGTTTCTTTATTATAGACAAATAGAAAGTACAAAAAGAGTAATATCACCTCAGCAACCTTTGCAGGCTCCAAGCACATCCTCCTTCTGGATCCGTCCTGCCTCAAGCCTCTAGCATATCTCCTTCCAAGGCTCACTCCATGATGCCATAACTAAGGGATGAACATCAAATCACAAGGAAACAAGGGTTTCCTATACAAATGGGGGAAGTGAAGAAGGCACAAGGGTCTTCAAACCTGATCAGGGGGAAAATCTTAGTATAATAACCTTTCTCTCTCTTCTCTCCTCTCTTACGCATTCCCTTTGATGTCTTTTTATACTAATTCCAAAGTAGTTTTTTAGTTAGGAATTGGTTGGGAACAGTTGAGGCCACGGGCACTAACAGGTGATCAGCAGGTAAAACCCGCGATCTCCACCCGAAAATAAGGAGTTTTATATTTTTTTAAGTGTTTTAATACATATACGCGGGTTGGGTATATATGAACCCGCGTATACACGCATTTAACTCAGGGCAATGTCGCGTATAGGGAATAAAACGCTGTTTTTTAGATTTTGGACCAGGTCTGGAAGGAAGGGTTGCCCTAGGCCATGAGTGCAGCAACACAAACCATAATAGTGAGATTTGGAGCTATAACATATGCCCCCTAATATATGATGTCAGAAGGGGTACATGATGGTCAAAATATATTAAGCAAGTACATGGAAAGGAAATCTGCCAAAAGCTGAGGAGTACTTCACCAGAATTCAGCCTGCCAAGCCACAAAAGAAGATCAGAAAGAAACATCGTCTGAGGCGGGCATACCCATGCTCAGAGAAACCAAAGCATGTCCGCATATCAAGTACAAGTGGATCCACTAAGTATACAAGTGTAAATGACTGGAAAATACATAATGGATATTCTGATCGTGATCGAACAAGTACATGTCTGAATATCACATATAAAACTGTCAATGATGCTGAAAGATACAATGGATCACTGATATCAAAGACTGATCCCGAAAGGTACCAACTGAACATGATGGAAAAGGATGGTACTACACTGCAAACTCAGGTGTCAGCATATAGAATGTCGCCATGAATGACTGCAACATATAAGATGGAGTGGTATCAACTAGCAGCAACAGGAGCAACTGTCAAGTGAACCAATGAATGTCAATACAACCTGAGGTCTTCATCGACTGCCGTGGTACATTTCTACACCATGGGAATAAATGATCTGAAGTCGACCATGTGAGAAACCGTTTGATTACTGGTCATTGATGGATACCGTTAACAAACGCGAGACTACTCACCGATAATTATAATGAGCGTCAAGGTACCCAGTACAAAATAACAAGTGCGAATAAATGAGCTGAAGTCGAACACCTGTAAGAATCTATCGATCAGGAGACAATGATGGTTTCCCACTGTCGATAGCGAAGGATCTGCCACTAATGACTGCAAACCCCAAGGTACTGCCAAATGGACTCTAGATATTTTGCCCCAGAGCAATGAATCGGAGTCGATAGGGAAAGATCTGCTAGAAGGAGGGCATTAAGTCATCCTTCATCAATATAGCGCGAGTGTAACCCGTAGGCCAATAATGTGGAAGGAATCAGACGAAAAAAGATGTAGTAACCGAACCGAAGTATGTTCCTGGCATACACAAGATGTAGCTAACGCACGACATAAACCCTCTGGACCAACCAATAATGAAAGCTAACATAGAGGCAAGGTATCCACCAATAGGGTCAAATGGAAACCAAGGTACTGCATGAATCCCAATGTGTGATAATGTAAGCTGACGTCGAACACAAGGGAAACCACTCAGTAAAAGACCCATGATACTGATTGATGCTGAGCAAAAGGTGGCCTATCAATAATGAAAATAGGGCCAGGGTGCAACTCTAGGCCTGCCCTCAGAGCAAGATGTCGTCGTCAATAAGGACAAAACCCGCCAACAAGAAGTCAATGGGGACCTTCTCAAACCGGCACGAGTAAAGGACAAATATAACTGATGTGATAATAGACATGACACTGACAACCGGGATGGCCAACAGAAAAATGAGTCAAGAGACACTGCAGAGAGGCCGACTGAGGCTAACTTCCCTTGAACAAAAGCACGACTCAATGTGACTATGGTAGCATATGATGAATCTGTATAAGTTCGTCATGTAGGAGGCATGAACGAACCCTCCATATGATTGGAAGAGATAACCAATCGGGGGAGAACTGACTCAATAACAAAAGTTAAGGTGTACCTAAGTCAAACTAAATCCCACCCAAGTGGAGGCGACTTTGTTTTGAGTGCTTTGTTCAAGGGCGACACGACTGACTCTAGCTGCCAATAATAGATGGAAATACTATCCCGTTCCCGCTCTTTTTGAAATATTTAATTTTTTTTACTTTTTCTGTTAAGCTCGAAAAAGAATTAAAGAATGCTATGGTATAGTGGAAAGAACGAGTGTCGATGAAACAAATGATCTAGTTCGTGGGAGGGGAACATTCCTATGCTCAATGCAGGGAGGCGAAAACTGGTCAGTGACACTCAAAGGTATGTTCTTTCCACCGGTGAAGGTGTGTCAAGTTGTAGAAGTCAAAGGTATGCAAGGTTGATTTTTGCAGTTTTCATGGTCAACAGTTGGCTTAAACACGAGTCCAAGTGAAGCCGGCTCTAGGCAAAAGGTGCAAATGTTCAATATGCAATGCAGCAGTACAACTCAACACAAAGGAGCCTCTAGGGTATAAGGCCAGAACAAAGTGAAGAAGCTAAGAGGAATGATTCTCCAACGCATAAGTCATGGCAGGACTATAGAGGACTCCTGAGCCTACTCAAATTGAAGCAGCATGGGCAAAAAATGTTAGTGAGGTGCTAACTACGATGCCCATGTAAAGGATGGCTCTACCATCGTGTCATGATTTAAAAAATTGACGAGTGAAGATGGCTTACGAACCATAACATGATGGGATCGACCCTATGGCAGATGTATCGACTGATGGAGGGTAGTATGCATAGTGCAACGAAAAAGTGATGTACCTAACCTATATGCCAGTGAAAAAACGATACCTGCCATGACGGGTTAGGAGTCATGGAACCATCTCAAAAAAGTCGAAAAAATGTCCAAAATGTCCTGAAAAGAAAACCAATCTCGACACTCCAAGCTCCCAAGTTAAAATTCACATGAAACCAAACAAAATGAAATTTTGAAAAAAAATTGCATTTTCAAAACTTATAAAAATATTTTTGGACTCACCATTGTTACCGTTTGAGTTGGAGAGAAAATATTTGGAGCAAAAGGAGCAAATTTCTCGTGCGTCAATTTCTACCGTTCAAATTCCACAAAATCTTCCAGGTAACCCTTACACTTAGCTTGCAATTCATTGTGACTAGTTTTAAGGTTTTCCATTGATGTTTCACCGTTGACCTATTGATCAAAATTTCACCGCGGTGTATACGCGGGTTGGTAATATGAAACCCGTGTACACGCAGGGCCTACACGCGACTGTTTATACAGTAACCTGCATATATGCCATGAACTAATTTAAATGGGAACTAACGGTTGAAACTTCAATTTCTTCTCAGGATTCCGATCACATGGCGTGAAAGGGAACATGCAGCACTTGATAATGAGGTTATGAATGATCCTCAAGCCTTGGATGCTTTACGAGGATGCGGCTTGCTCAAATTTTTCAAACTGTCAAACATGAAAGCCAATGTGGGACTGCTTGAAATGCTCATTGACTATTGGAATGTCGATGAGGAAGCGTTCATGATTGATCACATGGCACTCAGAGTGGAAGTGGAGGACATATATTTTATCACGGGCCTTTCCCGAAGGGGAGAGGTAGTACAGTCCTGGGGCAGGACATGGAGTAGCCTCACTATAGAGGAATATCTACAGATATACTGCCCAGGACATCCAAAGAAAGTTGGGAGGCAGATCTCCATTGCACACGTGGAGAGTTTATCACTAAGGATCATCCTGTTCACTATAGCTTGAGTAAATGGATCATCCTCAGTGCTTCGGGCATCACGGCTCGACATGAGCGTGGCAGTGGATTATCTCACCACAGTTTTTGACTGGTGTACTCCTCTTCTGGCCAGCATGAAGAGCCAACTCACTTCCATTAAGAGGGGACAGACCAAAAACTTTGGCTACGGGACTATCTTGTGCACCTTTTTCTTTGAGAGGATTCCCGCACTCCGCCCCAGGGTAACAGTTTCCATCAGCACCCCACGCGATCCACGCATGGGCCGATGGGCTGATCTGATGAAACGTCTGGGGGGTGGGGAGGTTCCTAGGACTGCATTCGACGATGATTTCTTCACCTGGTGGGATCAACAGATCATCCTCGTAGACGACTACCCCTATACTGGGCTCGACTTCCGAGGAGATCCTGACCTAGCTTTACCGCCAGATGCAGCGTGGGGCGAGATCGGTAAGATTTTTTATTTTATGATTTTTTTGGATTTTTCAAATATAATGATGCATTTTGAAAAATATTTTTGATGAGATTCAAATGACTAATATGATGATCA
Organism: Pinus taeda; assembly: GCA_000404065.3. Taxonomy (NCBI): domain Eukaryota; kingdom Viridiplantae; phylum Streptophyta; class Pinopsida; order Pinales; family Pinaceae; genus Pinus; species Pinus taeda. Next base: position 2,349 of record APFE030096266.1, on the reverse strand, counting down.
TGATCCAGATATTGGGCCAGTACGACTAGATGGACTTCCACGGCACAGACGACGGGGCCGAGGAGCCGAAGAGGTGGCTATTGAAACGGAACTGACTCTACACAACATCCAGCGACACCTGACTAGACTGAGCTGTCGAGTACCGATGGCTGCTATAGAGGACCTTCCGGAGGATATGCAGCGTCATGTGGTTGGCATGCCACGTGACTGGGTTCGCACTTTTCGGCGTGTAGCCAACGCGATAGCTAACTACTTGGCCGCTCGTCCTGAGCCGGGGCATTAGATATGCTGGATATGATTATGGGCATTTGAGTCCAAATTTTGTATATTTTTTGGACGACATAGGTACACTCGAGATACTTTTATGATGATATATGTATATATACAGTTTGACTTTTTGATGCTTTGATTTTATGATGAATGATTGATGTGCCAGTCTAATGCTTGATTAGCGATAGAATCAACTAACCAATTATGAGATCTTGGAATGTGCAAATAATTATAATAAACAAATGATCTTTGCAACAACCTCACTCTTAAATACTTGCGATATAAACATGGATCCCTTACCCGATAAATGTTATTTAATTGAGACACTATCAATTGGGAATCGAGATACACTACTAACGAGTCGATCCCATAAGAGAATGCCTCAGATAGTAAATTAATAATGGCAGTATACTCAGCCATATTATTCGAAGTAGGACCAATGCATATGCCTCTTGATACCATCAATTGATCAGTTGGATAATAAAGTACCCAAGCTGCGGAAGCGAGATTCTCAGTGTGCCGACTAGCACCATCGGCGAAGCCAAAATAGACCAAGTCCTCCATCAACACCTGCAACAGCGGACCAAAAAGTGTTGACATCACAAAACTCTCGATAATATATGTACAAATATACATAATTTACAAAGAAGTTATTGCTCGGCCAAAACTAAGCAAAGTACTTCCTGAGGTAGAGCCCGTCAGGGGGCTCCGCCAACTCACTCCTAGAGATGTTTATAGGTACTATGATTGAACCAACCAATATACTTCCTTCGGCAAATAACTGTGTTGGAGCCAAAGGGACTGTACAAACATCGCTAGTCGAATTTGAGGACCAAGATTTGATCTCATGCATAGGGGCATAAAAATATGACCGACAATGTAAATCTTCTAAAGGTCGATCTACAACTGTCATTGCTTCGAATATTGCTTCATCCGATGGAAAAACAATGTCCGAGCGATCCGATGCACAAGTGGAATCAAAGATCCGAGAATGAGCCACATCACCATCTATTTCATTCCCGGAGGAAGGAGTAGAATGACTGTCTGCAGAGCTATAGATATATTAACTTCTAGGTTCTACTACAGACATAAAAGATTCTATTCCACCTGCTTTATTGTCATCCGATGTGGTCACAGATGAAGGTAAGGTTTCAGGTTCTGAAGAATAAGGAGTTTGAACAAACTCTCTCCATAAAGGGTCCCTGGAGGATGAAATTGTATCTATTCTAGCCATAGGAGGGGGAAAACCAAACGTACCCATTAATGAAGAGTACATCCCGACTCCTAAGTTCTCAGTAGGCAGACGAGGGTTATCTTCTAAGGGAACAGAAGAGTCTGAAGTTGCTCGAGGATCGACTAGAGAATAATCCAGTTGATCAACCTTAACAATTTTCCCCTCATGAGGAAAGCAAATGACACAAAACAGAGTCAAAACAACAACATCCATTTCGTATACCCAGTTCCTTCCTAGGAGGAGATTATAATCTAGGTTAGCATCTATGAATTCTACTTCAATATTAACAACCTACCATCCAACACATATAGGAAAGGCTGAGATAATCCCGTATGGCCTATGAGAATGACCATCAAATGCTATCAAGAGGGTTGGTGAAGGAACAATCGATGGTGATCCAATAGCCTTCCAACATGACATAGACATGACGCACATGGAAGCTCCCTCATCTATAACCGTCCGAAAAATATTCATTTTCTGGTAGGTAGACTTTATCTGAAAAGCCATGTGATGAGGAAGTCTCTTTTTGACATTACTCATATCAAAAGTGAGAGCTAAGGAATTACTTGGATCCACTACCCCCATTGCCGATAGCAAGGCACTTCTTTGAGCAGGACACGACTGGAGAACCTCTAAAGCGGACATAACACATGGAATCTGAGCCAGATCCTCCACAATGGAGTAATTCTGGCCTGCCCTAATATTAGGGTTGATAGTCGAGCGTTTAGCGGAACCTTTCGGTACCCATGGTATAGTATCAATAGAAGGTCGCTCAATATGAAGTGGGTTGTTAGTTTCGGGAACTGATTTTCCCTTGGAAGTTTCACCTTCACCATAATCGCGTG